>ML790375.1:288599-305686 GCA_009831015.1 Picea engelmannii | reverse complement strand
TTTTGGCATTCTCATCTATTGTAAAAAGGCCTCTAGAGCCTCATTGTAATCATCTTCTGATGGATGCGAGTAGCAGACACATCTCTTCTCAGAGATAAGCTACCAGCGCCTTAGCTAGTTTATTTACATTCTGTTTGTAAGCAGTTTTCAGTCATTAATGAAATGAAGTCTTATTTCCGCTACATCTCTGCATTTATGTGTATTTATGTATTTCATTGTGTTCCTACATAAATCCGGATCACTTTCCTTGCCTAAGCCATGCTGAACAAACTCTTCAAAAACCTCCTAAATCAACTAACCTGCGCCCTAACCTAGCACTGGGCGCGTTGGGACGCTGGCAGGCCTTCTGCAGCATGCGTGTGAACGCTGGCTGGCCCACTACAGCCCGCGTTTACCTAACAAAGTAAAAAATCAGGAAAGTTTCCGCCGGGATGAAGAGCTTTTTGTCAGTTAACTGGAACTCCCAGCCATGCATGGCCGAGAGTTCACCTAAAACCCTAGCTCCTTCTATCCTATAAAAGGAGGGGTAGGGGTACTATTCAAAGGAGGAAGAATCATAGCAAAGAAACTCTTCCAAATTGACAAGTCCGTTTTGTCCCAACCCTTTAGCCTTGCCTCAAGATTTAGGAGAAATTAATGCAAAAGCAGTTGGAGGACAAAAGAAGAGGAGGAGCCCAGGATCAGGATCGAGGAACGATGGTCAGTCTCTGAAATCATTGTAAGTTGATTCATATTGAGATTAATGAAAAAATATATTTTTCCCGTCCCAAATACATGAGTCTCATCTATGATATTTGATTTATGTTTTATCTCTAACCCTCTAGTAGATCAGTAGCATGCATGTGTAGTTTTGTCTTGATTGCAGGAAGCTTTGTGGAAGGAGCAGCAGCAGCAAGGAGATAAAAGCTCAACAGAGGATCTACTTCAACCGTCGATAAAAAGGTTAGTTGATTCTTCACGTGTTTGCCTGAGAAAAAGGGTTATAAGTTTGGGTAGGAGGTTAAAAGTTATTCTTGAAGGGTCATGATCTGCGTACAAGTTTAAAGCCCTAGCTTGTTAGTCTGTAGGGTAGAATACCCCACAACACTTGGTCTCATGAGATCATTTATGATGCAGAAAAGTATGGTGCTCCATATAGAAAGTTCATAGAAAAAAAGAAGTCAAAACCATATTCTGGTTACAAAACCTTCCACCTTTGAAGGAGCAGTCAAGAAAAAAGAATAGAAGGAAGTTGTGATGAAAGAATATCAATCCATCATGAAAAATGATGTATGGGAAATTGTGCCTAAATGGGTTTACAATATAAATAATTCAGTGGATGGGAGTATAGATAAATACAAGGAAAGATTTGTGGCTAGAGGTTTCTCCCAGATGGAGGGAGAATATTATGATGAGACGTTTTCTTTGGTTGGAATATATACATCTGTTAGAGACATCATATCTCTAGCATCATCCATGGGTTGGATTTTACATCAGATGGATGTAAAGACCACCTTTATTAATGGAGTAATTGAGGAAGAGGTATATGTAGAGAAACCTCAAGGTTTTGAGGTACACCCAAGAGAAACCCATGTATGCATATTGAAGAAGGCCTTGTATGGAATCAAGCAAATTCCAAGAGCTTGGTATGCACATATTGATAGCTATTTGACGAGACTTGGATTTTCCAAGAGTCGTGCCGATCCAAAACTCTTTTACAAGTTTGTGAATGATGCACCTATGATTCTACTGTTATATGTTGATGACATGTGCAAAGCCTCTCAGTATTTAGTGTAAGAAGGAGCTAGCCTCAAAGTTTGATATGAAATATCTTAGTCTCATGCACTATTACTTGGGATTAGAAGTATGGAATAAGCATGGTGAAGTCTCCCTAGGACAAGGGAAGTATATTGTAAAGATACTTCAGAAGTTTGGGATGATGGATTGCAAATCCATGGAAACTCCCATGGTAAAATATCTGAGGAAGTTGAGAAACTCTTATTCTGATCCAGTAGACTCATCCCTGTATCGATAGTTGATTGGCTCATTGATGTATTTGGTAGATACCAAGTCTGACATTTTATTTGTCATGAACATGTTGAGCCAGTTCTGAGTGGAACACAGACATGAGCACTGGATAGCTACAAAGAATATATTGAGATATCTCTGTGCGACGATAACTTATGGTTTGTGATATGCCTCAGACAGTGAATTGCAACTACATGGATTTATTGATTCATATTGGGTAGGGAGTGAAGATAATAGAAAGAGTACTTCTAGTGTGTGTTTCAGTTTGGGATCTTCTATGATATCATGGGCTAGAAGGAAACATAATTTTGTTGCACTCAGCACTACAAAAGCAGAGTATATTGTAGCTTGTGATCCTTATATGGAAGCAATATGGATCCTTAAGTTGGTTTATGGAATATTTGATCAAGTGTTGGATTCGACTATGATATATTGTGATAATCATAGTTGTGTGAAGCTCTCATAGAACCCGATGTTCCATGACAGGTTGAAGCACATTGATATCAAGTACTACTTTCTCTATGATAAAGTCCAGAGGGGAGAATTGATTCTCCAGTATATCTCCACTGATGAGAAGACAATTGATATTTTGACAAAGCCTCTATCTAATATAAATTTTGCATACTTGAGGGACAAGTTGGGACTTATGGATATTTATCCCTTGGTTGAAAGGGAAGAGATGACTTCCTCTGTTGGGAGGGAGTGTTGATATGTGGCATTATGGACTATTAGTGAGTTGTGGATCTGTATCATGCTAGCACAACTTAGAGATGGTCATAAATATTAGAGATGATTCTTGCATCATGCTATTACAGCTTAGATATGATACAAATTGTTGGGGTTGTAGATGATACAGTGGCCTGAGGATCATCATGCTAGTACAACTTAGAGGTTGAAATACAACTTAGATATGATGCATTGACATCATGCTAGATATGTTCATTCTATTATATCTTAAAGACGATTCTTATGAGTCAAATCATGCTAGATATGGCCATGATAGTATAGCTTAAATATGACATACAACTTCGATATGATGCATTGGCATCATGATAGATATGTCATGCCAGTACAACTTAGAGATGACCATACAGCTTAGAGGTGTTGTAGATGGATCGTGTTATGCTAGATATGATCATGCTAGTACAACTTAGATATGACATATAGCTTATATATGATGCATTTGCATCATGCTAGTACAAGTTAGAGATGATCATATAGCTTAGAGGTGACACAAAGAGGCATTGATCTACATCATGTGAGTACAAATCAGATATGACATACATCTTAGATATGATGCACCTACATCATGCTAGTTATGTTCATGCTAGTATGGCTTAGAGATGATATAGATGATACTCCAGATCATGCCAGTACAACTTAGATATGATGTCTTTGCATTATGCTAGTACGGAATAGAGGTGATGCAGCATATGACATTGTTGATGCAGAATGATATCAAATGATATGATTTGATTGATGTGGAGACTATATGTCTCTGGACAATAGATGTATGATACTATGGTATATGTGCTCCACTGGTAGTGAATGTGTGTCACTGGTTAGTAGTTGTGTGCTACTAGGAGTGGTTGCGCACCAATGGACAGTAGTTTTGTACTACTATTGATAGATACAATTGTGTTCTATTGGATGTAATTGTAGAAACTATATGCTACTATCTGATTTCCATGGAGACTACCACTAGTGTTGGAGATGATTTCAAGCTAGATGGATAGTGATAAAGTTTCTCATGGATTGATTTGTGTGATCATCATATATCCTGTGTGGTTATGATGATGTTACCTAAAAAATGGTCTGTGTGTGTTCAAGACCATTACCATTAATACCTCCCTATCTAGGAGGGAGTGTTGATGTTATGGTAGTTGCGGGAGGTATTAACCTCCATGTGTAACCTTTGATTAGAATAGAATATTCCAGAATCAAGGGAAACCCTAAACAAATGTGTGAAAACCATAGAAGACAAGTCGGCCTAGAAGAATAAATAATATTAGAATAGTATCTTCCAGAAAGACAAGTCGGCTCCACAAGAAAAAGATAAACAAAAAATATAATTATGAGAAATTCAAGTCGGACCAGCTAGAAAAGGAAGTGGACAAATTAATATAAATAAGGACGTTTTAGCTCATTTGTACACCCAGTCAGAGTGCAAGTCTTGTGGAGAGTTGTAGTTGTAGTTGCAACTGTAGCTGCAAGGAGGAATAAGGGTGTATGGTCATCTCTTGGTCTTGGTCTCTCTCTCTAGATCTATCTAGCCTAATATATGCACTCTACCTCTAATATTCTTGGTGATATTCTTGGTGATACTCTTGGTGGTATTTTTGGTCGTGTACTAGCTAAAGTATGGCACAAGTTTGAGGGAGAATTGCAACTACAATAGTTGCAGTTGTGTATGATACTTGTTCTATGGATGTGGGACTTTATCTTGTGCGCTACTCTTGGAGAAGGAGCGCTCTACATGTCTTGTGTTGTTGCGGAAGTTGAATAGTGTTTTCTGGTTCCATCACGTGCTACTACTGCAACTAGGGTTTATCCGTTGGTTCTAGTATGCATTTCCAGAATCATTATATCTAGAAAAGATTAAGGTGCTTGGGGGTGGCTTCATACCTATGGATGGGTGAAAATATTGCAATATTTTCTATGGTGAAAACAAGCACATCAACGAATATTTTAACGCCAATAACATGTAGTCAACCTATACCAATAAATTGTAAACAACATGTACCAACATATACCAACAACCCATATTGTTGTAGGGTCTAGTCAACTCTATCGACTAGACCTAATGATCATCTAAGAACTAGTCGGTCGACTGACATAGTTAGTATTAAAGGTCGGTCGGAGTATCTGTTAACCAACCGACCAAGGAACTTAAGAAGCTACAACTTCTTGAAAGATGTATAAATAGACAAGCACATGAAGGCTCAAATAGCTTCATGTGAGAAGTTGTATACAATTACATTTTGTTATTATATCATATAACAAAGGACTTTTATTTGGGCTCCCATTACTTGTGTATGTATTTATCTACATAAACTTCCAAATCAACGAGCTCTTAAGAAAAGATGTTGAATTTAAATGGAGCCAAGACTAGCAAGAATACTTCGAATTCTTAAAGAAGAAGTTGGTCGAAGAACCCATTCTAAAATTTCCAGACTGGTCGAGAAAATTTCATGTCCATGTCGATGTGTCCAATGTAGTTTTCAAGTCATTATTAGTACAACCATACAACGACACGATGGATCATCCAAATGCGTATGCAAGTAAAAAATTGAATAAGGAAGAAATAAATCATTTGACCATGGAAAGGGAAGCCCTATCGATGATATTTTCTCTACAAAAGTTCCATTACTACTTACTTGCAAATCCCTTCATATTTTTTACAGACCATCAATCACTGGAATATTTGGTCAATAAACTAGTACATCGAGGAAATATTTGTCATTGGTTACTCTTATTTCAATAATTTGAATTTGACATAATCATACGACTAGAAAAAATGAATTTCCGACCTGATCACCTATCACAACTAGAAATAGGAGAAGACCCGATAGGCATCGATGATGACCTTCCCGATGCACATTTATTTTGATTCAAAGCTTCCCCTAAAGATTTAGAAGATATTTCCAATTTACTAGAAGAATGAAAAGCCCCATAGGACCTTCCAACAAACAAAAGAAATTTCTATCCCTAAAATTTGCACCTTTCACAATCATTAATGGATATTTATACACAATGGGAATAGATGATGTTTTAAGAATATGTTTGTCAGAACATGAAAAGGAGGATATAATAAATGAATCCCATGTAGGAGCAGTGGGGGGTCATTTTTAGGCCGAAACAATAGCCAGAAAGGTACTACAAGTAGGCTTGTGGTAGAAACTCTGCATAAATACTATCAAGATCAAGTAAGAAAATGTGACTCAATAATACCAGTCAGTCAGACCATGTATTGACCACGTATAAACAGAGGAGACTTTGTCGGTCGAGCCTAGGACAACACTGACCAAGGAAACACCGACTTCGAAAGAGAGAGTTCATTTAATTCTCGATAGGTAAGGGTCGACGATATCATTAATGACCAACCACACAGAAATTATCGTTGCGAAGCCACCCACATAACTGATTATTACACCGATACGTGCAACAATCAACCAAAATATATTGCAATTAATGAACGACGTGACATAAACGAATGCCAAAAAACAAATTATATAAAACTCCACTCACTCGACCCACTCGTACCACCAATAGTTATGACGGAAGATCACGAAATATAAGAACAATTGGATGCATTGAACCCGATGCTCTTGCTATCAGATATAAATCTCGAAGAATCCTATGACTTTTCCTCATTGTTATTTTCTCCTCCACAACTAAGTATAGAGTAGAGCACATAGTCATCCAAACCTGCAAATTCACTAGCCTTGCCAGAAACCAATTATTAAGATCCATAAATGACAAGGATGAGAGGTAAAGTCAGAAACTCAACAGAAGGTTCAAGATCAAGACAAGTTTTTGATAGAGTGACTACGATGCCACTTCAAATATGGATGCATAATATTCGACAGTCGAAGATGGAGGAAGAAGATTGGAGCAAACACTGGAAAAACTTTATAGTCTGGGCAATGCAGGAAGACATTTGTAAAGCAGAAACCGAATTCCTGGAAAAAGTAGGAATTAGACATATTCTTGGTGCCCTGCAAATCGTTGATATGGGTTGATGGAAGGAGGAAGAAAAAAATTTTATTGTTAGTCGATATCATGAAGGATACCTATGGCTAGATCAACTAATAGAAATAACCAACATAATCATCTACTAAATCATGGGAATTTCAAGGATAGGGGCCAAGGTACCAAAGTTGGCCAACACCAACGATTGGATACAATTTTTTACGGGGTCAGTGATATCCAAAAAATCTAAGGGGTTGTTGATCAATAAAATTACCAACTTAAGAGCCTGCTGGACTGTAATAATAATATCTTTGTGCTTCACACCAACAATTCGGGCATCATATGTAAAAATGACAATTGTCGAAGTAATAACACAAGTCTATTAGAATGCAAAAAGGTTCAATTGGGAAGAACATCTAGTCGACATGATCAAAACCAATTCTAAGGAAGTTCAATATTTAGGCAAGGCCATCGAATTTCCTTCATCACTAATCTGGATAGAAATGGAACAATAAGGTCATGTCGAAGAACCAACATTTACAACTAAGAATACCTCGACAATGGAGAAGTACAAAGTCTTCTCATCTAATCAAATAGGTACCTGAAATTCACTTCCACCACAAGAGATATTTCAATTATGGGTCACAGGTTTGAAAGATAGTACACATAGATGGTGGGTCGAACAAGTACTTTGTTGATCACTTCCAACATCCTGTTATATTCAACTCAACCTCAACTGCATAAATTTTTGGTGTGGAGACGCGTCGACACCAGTGCCAAAGAACTACACTACCAACTAAGAGTGGAAGAAATTTTCATAGAACTAGAGAGACAAATAAACCAAAACCTAGAAATCCTCCCTGAAGCACAACAGACAGGGGTACCTGTAGTATTACCACTGATCGACGGAGAGAAAGAAGAATAAATAGAAGCATCTTTCTATACAATTCCTTTTGTCTAATATTTACAATCCTTGAAAGTTGTACCTGCAAATCCAACCCCAGGAAAAAGAAAGCAACCAACCAAAAATAACAAGGGGAAGAAGGTTGTCGAGGAAGAAGCACTATATATCGACACATAGGAGATTTGAAGAGAAAAATTCCAATCAAATTAGGGCATCGACTTCAATGACACCATCATCCAAGAGAAAATTACAAGTATTACCACTAATATCACCAATAAGTTTAGGAAAACCCGACAAGACACTACTGTCATGAAGAAAATATACAGTTCCTCGGTTGAACTAGAAATGAAGGAGGCTTTCCAGAAAGCTAAGAAACAAAAACAATAGGTAAAGAAGATCAAGAGAAAAATCAGCAAAATCGTAACAAGAGGGGAAAAGAGACAGAAAAACTTAGAAAGCACAACTACTTATGTCAGTCCGAGAAAGGTCACAATAAACACGTCATAATGGGAAATAAGGCCAAAAGCAACACCAAGTAAGAAAAGGACACCCGATGCAACAATTGAACTAACCAGGGAGACAAATCTAGTAGAGCCAGTACCCGTCATAGAATAACTTCTAGCTAAGAAAAATAAGAGGCAACTCATAATCAATGAGTCATCGAAAGAAACTGAGTCAGATAATCTAGTCGAGATGGATGATGTTGAGACAGAAACCCTGAACATAGAGCAATAGGAATCGGTCAAGGAATTTGATAGTGAGTATATACAACATCATTCAGTTAAATAAAAAACCTCACCACAACATCCATTTGAGTCAATAGAATTCAATGAACCAACCAACCAGACACAAAAGTAGTTGGCTCATCTATTTGAGGCATTGGATCAATAGGAAGATATCTTGCAGACAATTGTGACACAACAAGTCAAGGTTTTCTAGAATACTAAGGAAGCAAATCCAAAACGAAAAATCCCAAGAATACAAATAGAAAGCTCAGAAAGTCTATAGACTGAGATTCCTTTACTTGAGGTAATTACTAATGATTATCAGCAGATCAACACAAAAGGACCAAGTCTCTAGGAAAAAGAGGATATGGAGGTGCAAAAAAATCAGCAAGAGGAGGAAGAAAAAGAAAAAACAAGTGAATGGAGAATTTCATCGACGCAATAGATGGTAAACAAATATGGTCAGCCATCCAAATATGTAGATAAAAGAAAGAAAAATAAGTGTCCCATGATTACTATTGGAATGACTAGAACAACTATTCCATTAGGTTCCTCAGTCGAGGCCTCACTCAAACCGACCATTATTTATGACAAACACTTATTCAACTTACATGGATCCATTTCAAAAGAATCAACAAGGATATGGAAGAAGGTGCTCAAAGAAGGAATTTGGTTCGAGAAACTAAAAAAAGAGAGAAATAACATCTTGGAGGGATGTAGAGAAGCATTTAGGTTGCATGAGGGAATATAAAATATACTAGAAGCATAGAAACCCTTAGAAGGATTTAAAGATCTAATTGACAGAATGATCAAAATTGGTATAGACTTCCAACAAGTGGTGACTTTGCAAAAAGAAAAATAAGAAGTCGAAAAACAACACGACTTAGCATCCAAGGAAATTCAAACAACTCAGGAGCAAATAGACACAACCTTAGAAACAAAATAGAATAATCTTAAGGGATTCAAGCATAACATAGATAAATTGACCAAACAATATAGCACACTGAATTTTGTGGTAAGTGAATGGCCAACCCATTTTTCATAGGCATTTAGAAAATTTCAGATACACAAGGCTACAGTCGACAATATAGAAAGAGAAAGAAATTTGACCACTGATAGAAAAATAAAAGAATCTCTCACCACACAGCTGGAAAAAGTAAAAGCAACGAAGCTACAACTATCACAACAAGAATAGAAATGGCAGAAGGAGGGACACAAAGTGCATTTCGAAACTAAACAAGAAACCATTCTCCTCAGCCAGCTCATATATAAAATGTAGGCCATAGAACAACAATTTGACCAAGAGTCGAATACATTTCAGACATCAAGTATAGCATAGAATTTCGACTTGATTGCCCAATCGAAAATACTAAATCTGGAAGCAGAACATGCGATCGAAAGATGGTGTGACTTCATCCAACAAACAAAGCAGTCAACCCCTAGCATTATTCAAGCTTCCTTCAAAGTTTGTACAGAAAATGAAAAGAGCAAGGAAGTCAATGAAACCAACAAGGGTAGTCCAGGCACAGTAGAGCAGTCGGAAATAGTACTTTAAGTCAGTCCACCATATGAATATTTTGTCTCCTCTTCTTGCAATCTTTCTTTCTCTCTTCATATTCTACTTCTCAATCTTCTAATTTTGTAATCAAAGTATGAGAAAAAAATTGTAGAACACCCACTTGCTCAAGACGAGCAAGGAATTGAGGTGGGGGGAAATGTTGTAGGGGCTAGTCGACTAGACCTAATGGTCGACTAAGAACTAGTCGGTCGTATGATGTAGTTAGAAGTAGAGGTCAGTTGGAGTATCTGTTAATTGACCAAACTAGGCAGTTAAGTAGTTACAAATTCCTGAAAGAGGTTTAAATAGACAAGCACATGAAGTCTCAAATAGATTCATGTGAGAGGTTGTATACAATTGTGTTGTACTGTTATATAATATAATAAAAAATGGTTCTATGGGATCTCATTACTTATGTATGTACTTATCTATGTCTATGTGTGTGTATGTTTATTATATGATGTTTATGTAAGGATATACCAGTAATCTCCCTACTTTCCCCTATATTACAACATGTACCAATAATCTCCTCAATAGATCAGATATGATAACATAGGTCTCATACTCAATATCACAAGAACACCACTCAAACCATGTGCATATATGTCTCTCTAGTGATGTTCCATACATGTTCATACAATCATAATCATGTGTAATAAACCCTCACACAGACTAGACATCAAACCCTCACTGATATGCAGCCTAAAACTAAACCAAAAAACTTTAGCAACACATCACAACCAAAATGCCTCAACCATGTACCACAAAATCCCTCAACCATGTACCAAGAAATATAAGATATGTCTCAACCCTCAACCCAAAAAGATGTACCAATAATGTATACCAGACATATCAACACTATATTTTTGTAGATATGAATTATACAATATGTACCATACAACCAACAATCTCTAGGGAAAATCCTCAAACATCCATAACCATATCTCATGTAAAAAAAATATCCAACTACACATGAAAATATGACATACCTTTTGAACATGTAGATAGATCTGATGTACCTGATCACCGTAGAAGTTCCTGGGAGCTTTCTTTCAAACTCTAGGGACCTAAAATCCTCATATACTCGAGTTTTCATGGCTTTTACAGATTTACGCACCCTTCCCTTCTACAGCCTGTGTACGTACACTCCTTCCTCCACTACAACCTGCATATGTATGTGACTTCCTCCACTACAACCCGCATACACCTAAAAAATTGGGGCTTTTTTCTCAGATTCTGCAACTCCAAAACTTCCGTTGTCAACCCTCCTTGGCTACCTTAGACTTTCACAACTTCAAATGTATCAATGAGTACCTGCAAAAAACTTTTCACAAAATAATATATATTCAATGTGCTCAAATCAGGTGCTAATTGGAGATCCTTTCTCTCTTACACTACTACATATTGAAAATTTTGCGACGACCACTTGCAATGAAAGTACTCTTTCGTCGCAACATGCAAGAGAAAAAGTTCATTTTTTCTAAATCTACCCCGTATTTGTCGCAATCTCGATGCCTACAGTTTGACTGAATTATTATGGTCATTTTTCGTTGAATATTCAACTCAAGTTGATTGTTCGTCGCATATCTAATGAAAGTTACTGTAGTATTCTAGGTTACTAATGTTTCCTCTAGGAGTGACAGACATCCCCGAGAGTCTGGAAATAGATACTATGGGTATTTAAATGATATACTTGAGTGTGACTTTAATTCCTTCAAACTATTTATGTTCGATGTCAAATGGTATAGGTTACAAATGTATGAACGTGATGAGGAAAGAACTATTATTCAACATGCCAATGGATTTCCAATGATTAAAACAACGATGTTTGAAAGAGGACACGATCACTATGTATTTCCAAGCCAATGTGAAAAGGTCTTTTACTTGAATGTTCCAGGTGAAAGGGATTGGTCATTTGTTGTTAGATATGATCCAAGAGGAAGGCCAATTAAGTATACTCATTTACAGGAAGAAGATGATATTGAATATCAAGAACATGATTCGACAGAATATCAGACAGAGTCGGAAGATCATGGAGGGTCGACAGATGAAGAAGACAAAGAAGATCATGATCTAGGCGTAGGAGACAATATTGCAATTCCTGATGATGATGTCGATGAAAATATGCTCGAAAATGACATTGATGACGATGATGATATTATCAATCCTTTCAACATCGTTTCAGAACCAGATCATGATACAGATGTCGATTTCCATGAAGAAGATCAAGATAGAGAATAAGGATGATTACATAGATGTTGAGGTTGGATTAGGTACATGACTATATAATATTTTAATTTTTATGCATTATTCTCTTAAAATAATTTACTTTTAATGTCATGGGTTAATTACATGTTTTTAAGTTTTATGTGACGTTTTTATATCCTAGGTTACATGTTGTTTAATTATTATTTGAAACCTGAAAACAGTTTTCAATATAGTAAAGTACGTGGTAGACTAAAAATATCATTTAGAAACACATAATTTCATGTAACTTCATTAATTTTTGTTTGTGTAGTTTCTATGCATGAATCTTAATAGGATGTTGCTTTCGATTATTTTATATTTTATAGATTGAGTTTTGGGGATCAATTGAGAGTGATGTGAGGGGGAGGGGAGGGGCCATGTGAGCTTCCACCTTCACATGGTTGGCCTTGTTCAGTAGAGGATAAATTATTCTTGAAACCAAGAGAAGCTCTTTCATTTTTATACCATCATGATCGTATAAGATTTCATCAATATTGTTACCTATTTGAATCTTCTTACAATTGAGATTCTTTATGCAAGGCATGAAAAAAGACAAAAGACTTATGTATGCACTGACATTTGTCATGGATAGACTATTGGCATGCCTTAACGATATTGGAGGGTTTCTGGACTCAAATGTGAGTGACACACCCACTTTCTTCCATCATCAATTCATCATGGAAACCATAAACTCTATTTTTCATATGTTCCAGTAGATATGTTAATGATTCCAAGTTTCATATTTGTATTTGAATGAAGGTCCAGCTAGTGTGCAAAGTATCAAATTTATATTTCAAGTTGATAAACCAAATATGAAATGAATCCAAGCATCATTTGATATTATCGCAAGAGAGACAAATGTAAATAATCTTGTGACGAATTTGCTATAGTATCGCCGAAAAAAGTTTGTCGATAATTTTATTCCATTAGTATGTAATTTTGTACAAAAATAATGGATCTTGGGGACTACACCATGGTCAAGGAAAGAGGAACGAGGAACCATGAAGGAGGAACGAAAACTGCACGAGGACTAGACATCGGCAACATGGACCTGCGAATGGGGCCAACGTTGAAATTTTTTCAAACAGTTTCTGTAAGCACTGAAATTTGTCATGGATAGGCTATTGGCATGCCTTAATGATATGGGAGGGTTTCTGGACTCAAATTTGAGTGACACGCCCACTTTATTCCATCATCAATTCATCATGGAAACCATAAACCCTATTTTTCATATGTTTTAGTAGATATGTTAATGATTCCAAGTTTCATATTTGTATTTGACTGAAGGTCTAGCTAGTGTGAAAAGTATCAAATTGAGATTTCAAGTTGACAAACCAAATATGAAATGAATCCAAGCATCATTTGATATCATCGCAAGAGAGACAAATGTAAATAATCTTGCGACGGATTTGCTATACTATCGACGAAAAAAGTTCGTTGATAATTTTATGCCATTAGTATGTAATTTTGTACAAAAATAATGGATATTGGGGACTACACCATGGTCAAGGAAAGAGGAATGAGGAACGATGAAGGAGTAACGAAAATTTCCTGAGGACTAGACACCGGCAACATGGACCTGCGAATGGGGCCAACGTTGAATTTTTTTCAAACAATTTCTATAAGCACTGAAATTTTTCATGGATAGACTATTGTCATGCCTTAACAATATGGGAGGGTTTATGGACTCAAATTTGAGTGCCACACCCACTTTCTTCCATCATCAATTCATCATGTAAACCATAAACCCTAATTTAGTGGAGTCATCGATTTGTTCCTAGTGAATGGATGTGTTGTTGTTGACATCATTAGATCATTAGATCACAAGGTTGGAGGCATATGGCCGGCATTGGGATCATGAGGCTTTATAACCCTACAACTTTGGGATCCTTCACTTGATGTGGGCTTGGTCATTCCCAGCCTTGAATTGAAAGTTGCCCCTAGTATTAGTCATCACCCTTCATGACAATTGTCACCCAACGATCATTAGATCACAAGGTCATTAGTCATCTCCAAGTATCTTCCTTAGAAGCATCTTCTAGGTCACGTAACCCACTTCTAGGTTAGTACTTAACCCATTTCAAAGTAATAATGTAGCGTGTTCAAAGTAATATTGGTGGATTAGTGGTTAGTGGCAATAGTGCCTTAGTGGTTAACATGATAATTTTTTTGGTCATAATGTGTGAGGGAGTGATTAGGTTAGGGGAGACCATTTAATTCAAGGTTCATGGAGATATGTGCTAGGGGCATAATGTGCAAGTGCCAATCAACCTTTATCTAATGATAATTGTTCCATTTCAAGCAAATATTTGTCTCATATACTGGTATATCACTAGGTCAGGAACAAGGAAGGTTTTATCACAACTTATCGATTCATATTTCCAATTAATCTTTTTTGTTATTTTTCCTACTATGTAAGGGTTGATTGACCCTTCCATGTATAAATTTTCAATGAACCCTTTCAAACTCATAAAAGAGGCTTTCACTAGGGAATAATGTGGAAGTGTCACTTTTTACCTTGTACTTCATTGTACCTCTCAAGTATCCAAACACTCAACCATTGTACCTCTCAAGTATCCAAACAAGCACACTCTTCGGAGTGGATATTGATACTTGGAAGATTTCAGCCTTAGGTTGGTCAAGAACAATCAATATGAACTTGACATCGCCAGACAGAGGCAGGTAATCTAAAGTACCCATCAAAGGCGGGCACAAACCAACCCATATATTGACAACGTCAGGCTGTGCATTATCAATCATCAGGACCGTGGATGCCCCCGATGAAGGGTCAATATGGGAGAAAGACAATTGATCAATGGACGCGATCTGACCCTCGTGTGGAAACAACAAGACCCAAAAAACTGTGGAGACCACTGCATGCATAACATAGGTCCAACTCCTTCCTAACAAGATATTGTAGTTGAGAGGCGCATCAACCACTTCAACGTTGACGCACATGGTCTTTCCTCCTAACTGCACGGAGAAAGAAGGAATGATTCCATGTGGTTTGAATGAACGACCATCGAAAGTGGTGAGAAGAGTAGGTGATGGAGACAAAATGGGTTGGCCAATGGCCTTCCAACATGCCAACGACATCACACATGTCGAGGCACCCTCATCAACCACCATGCAGAAAATGTTCTGGGTAAAATATTTCGTGGTGTAAGACATTACTATCTGAAACGCGATGTGGTATGGGAGACAAGGTTTCAAGTCATTCATATCAAGCATGATCGTTCCTGGATTACAAGTCTCAACATATTGTTACTTTAGTGACCCACGCATATCCACAACTTGCCCCACTATGACCCACATATGTCCACGACTATCTCCACTATGACCCAGGGATTTGTACAAAAAGTCCATACGACAAACTCTATATCGTATGCCTCTTTCCTGTGGATTTCTGCTATTGAAACCCACTTGCGTATGCCTTGGTTCTCTCTTCTTCTTGACCTGTATGATCTCTAGATGAAGGTCCTTCTTCACCTATCCAAGATCTTGAACCACAATACCTCGTAATCCAATATTCTGTGTCGACTCCCTCAACACCTATCAAGTGTAATCCTTGGTCCTCTTGAATCACCATCCTTCATGAACCAAGCACTCGAGTAGAGGTCCTTCTCTACTCTCGAGTGCGACCTTGGAGACTCCACACTAGCAAAGGTCCTCCTTTGCTATTTTCCTCCTTCTCCTAGCCTTGCTTTTATAATCAAGAGTTACAATCTATTTCTAATCTCAAAAGTTATCTATGGTTGAGATTACTTCTCACACTCAATTTTAGATTTAGATTACATGATTCATTCTAAGTACTTTTATCATGTTTCATAAATAACTCAATTAACTAATTACATAATAAATTAATAAAAACAATTTACTTTAATGATACCTTTAATTAAAGTAAATTCAAGAGTATAGGGCTTTGGATGATTTCCACATGTCTAGACACATAGACCTGTGCGGAAATGATTGTTTGATGCTACCACTAACATCAACAAGGCCATGTCGTCTTGAGTGTAATTTTCATTAATTTTAATGACAATTGGTGCGTGCTTATCAAATCTTGTTGATATATTTGTTAAATCTAGACATGCTTCAACAAATTTGTGCCAAAATGCTAGAAGAAATTGCAAGTGCATGCATGGAATGCGATATCTTTTAGGTTTCCAACCATGGAGTTTCAGAATTGTTAATACCCTTGCAAGGAATTTTGGAAGAATTCTTCATTCTTCCAACAAAGGAAAACAATGCCTATGTCTATAATCCAACCCTTAGGATTCTAGAAGGCTATGGCACCAAATTAGTGGTGAACTTGGATGGAAATCATTTAAGTATGGGAATCCCATCGAATTTGGTATATATTCCATCTTTGAATACCATGCATTTCCATAGAAATAACTTATCAGACACAATGGATTTTCCTAAGAGTTTCTATAGGATATTGGGAAGACACCTGGCTTTAGTTGAAGTATAGGTGATTTGGAAGGCACTTGGATCTAGTTGAGTTATAGGAGATTGGGAAGGCACGTAGTTGTAGTCGGATAATATCTTTGGTTTTTTTTATGAAGGTTCAAGTATAATAACTCCTTATGGCATTAGTTCTTGCATCTTCAAATCATCAAAGACACCAAGCCACCATTCATCTTCGACAACTATTTTTGTAAGACCATGGATAAAGATATATTCTATTTGATATTAGGTCTTAAATCACTTCCATTTCACAACTATAATTGAAGGACACAATCATTGCAGGAGGATGGGATATTGAGCACATGTTCTTGCTGATATGTCAATATGGGGTATAGGACTTTAGTAAAGAGATGTGATACATTGTTTCATGCTAGATTCAAGGTTGCAAATTGTTTTTTTTCTTGCTCGGGTTCAAGTGTTCTTGTATGTGAGAAAAACAATGTTGTTGCTATCTTTAATATTCACTACTAAGAATATTCCCAAA
>ML790375.1:257308-271014 GCA_009831015.1 Picea engelmannii | reverse complement strand
ACCTAATATTTTTTTCAAGTGCCACTTTCATCAACATCTAGAAGGTGTAGAATTCAACCATGTTATTTGCTCCCAGTCCTGCTCCATATTTTAAGGAGAAGAAGTGGTAATGATCTAAAAAAAGTATGACTCCATACCCACACATTTTTGGAGAGCCTTGATAAGCTCCATCAAAGAAGACCCAAGGCTTTGTGAAATCAATACGGGGCTCATGCAATACACTTTGGGATTTAATATCAATATTAATATTAATATCAAAATTGATGCCAAAAATATTTTTTTATTTTTTTTCTAAATAAATTTTGGTCATCGCATATCCGACGACAACTTTTATTGATGCGACAGTTTTGCTATACAAACAACGAAAAGTTGTCATCGCCTATGCGACGACAATTTCTATCGATGCAATGGTTTTGCTATATAAACAACGGAAAGTTGTCGTCGAATAGGCGACGACAACTTCTATTGATGCGTCGGTTTAGCTACATAAACAAAAAAAAGTTGTTGTCGAATAGGCGACAACAACTTATATGGATGCATCAATTTAGCTACATAAACAACAAAAAGTGGTCGTCGAATAGGCAATGGAAACTTCTATTGATGTGATGGTTTAGCTATATAAACAATGAAAAGTTGTTGTCTCATATGCGACGACAACTTCTATTGATTCGTTGCTTTTGCTATAAAAGTTGTTGTCGCAATTTAGACGAAAAATTGGTTTCACATTGTTTGCCTGTATTGTCGCTTTTTCGACGTTTGATCAAGTTCATCGAAAATTCCACATCACATAAACCGACGTTTCAAAGACTCCAAATTCGTCGCCATATCAACGAAATAATGTCGCAATAGCGTCGACACAACCGTCGCAAAATGGCCCAAATATGCTAGTGTTATTTATACTCTCCAAGTAGCTTCCTCTAACAGTTACCTTCTAACTATTTTACACGACTTTCTTCTTTTAGGGATAACCCACTTCTAACAACTTTGTCCACTTACAACGATTTTATCCACAAATAGTAAACTCACCACTTCTAGTTGCAACTAATTTATTTTTAATTATTTTCTTTTGGCAACAACTTAACTCATGATTAACTCCTAGTTACAACCACTTTGACTAGTAAACTTCTTCTAGGAGCATCTAGAATAAATTGAATTCTTTGACCTTCTAGTGGCTTATAGCTAACTCATGAGGGTTCTCCAACTTCTTAAAGCCATAACTCCCTAATCATGAGTTATGTGGAGTACCACATATCACCAGAAATGACATGACATGTACTATCCATATAGAATAGTCTTACCTACATATTCACCGATCTTAATTGCTTTATACCTCAAACAAACTTGTGTTCCTTAACCATGTTGTTGGGGATACCAAAATTTTCTACCAGAATTTCTTCAAGGATTGACATCAATAACAACCAACCCAATTAATAAAAAATCTCCCCCTTTGGCATTGATGGCAACACTCTGATGCAAAACGGAATTCATGTCGCTTATGTTCCCACTGTCACCATCACTTCCCCTGCAATCATGCCTCTATGCTCTCTCTCCACGCATATAACTCTCTCTCCATGCATCTGATGGATCTCTCCCCCTTTGATATCAATGGAAAATGTAACTTCTCGTCGGTAATGCTCCCCCTAACTGAACTCTCCCTGAGATTGTTCCCCCAAACTAAAATTTCCTCTTTATGGTGCTTCCTCATATAAATATAATAAATATAAGAATAACATTCAAAATTCATTGTAGGACAAAAACTACACCAAGTTTCTGGTAAAAATAATCAAAATCTTCCCTTGGAAGTAGTTTTGTAAATATGTATGCAATCTATTATTTGGTCCCAACATAATCAACTAAATTTTTCTTCTCTAGAACCTGTTCTCGTAGAAAATGATAATTTATTGGAATGTGCATAGTCTTGGAGTGCATCAATGGATTCTTTGAGATACTGATGGCTCTTGTGTTGTCACAATATATTAGAATGGGCTCATCATACTCAACCTATATATTTGTCAATGTGTGTTTCATCCATAGGACTTATGTACAACATGTTTTTGCTACTATATACTCTGCTTCGACTGTAGACAATGATATTGATGACTATTTATTACTTATCCAAGATACCAAACACTCACCCAAGTAGAACTTTTCTCCACTTGTACTTCTTCAGTCATCAATGCAACCTGCCCAATATGAATTTGTGTAGGAAATAAGTGATAGATCCTTTCCTTTTGGATACCATAATCCAAACTCTTATGTACCCTTGAGATATCTGAATATCCTCTTTACTCTTAAAACATGTGATTCCTTTGGTGTTTCTTGAAATCATGCCACTTGTCCAACTGCCTGCATTACATCTAGTTTGGATGCTATCACCTAAAGTAAGTTTCCAATCATTGACATGTATTGCCTTTGATATGTAGACTTTGAATCATCATCTTTACTTAACTTACATCTGGTATTCATAGGAGTATTGACTAGTTTGCACTCTTCCATGCCGAACCTCTTTAGCATTTCTTTGATATACTTGGTTTGAGAAATAAAAATGCCTTGGTTTCTTTGACATATATGAAGACCCAAAAAGAAAGATAATTCTCCAAGAAATGACATCTCAAACTCATTCTATATATCCTTTACAAATTTTTGGTTCATCCTATCATCATCACTTCCAAAAATAATATCATCAACATAAACTTCAATTAACAAAATACTATCTTGATTTACCTTGATGTAGAGGTTGTTGTCGGCATTCCCTTTCCTAAATCGTTGTTGTAAGTATCTTTCTAGTTTGGAATACCATTCTCTAGGGGCCTGTTTGAGACCATACAAGGCCTTCTTCAACCTACAAACATAGTTTTCATTCTCTGACAATTGAAATCCTTTTGGTTGCTCAATGTAGACTTCTTCTTCTAGATCCCCATTTAGGAAGGTTGATTTCATGTCCATCTGATACACTTTAATATTCTTGGAGTATGCATAAGAGAGGATCAATATAATTTCGTCCATTCTAGCAACTGGAGTGAACGTCTCTTCAAAGTCGATACATTCAACTTGAACATGTCCTTTACATACCAATATATCTTTGTTCCTGGTAACCTATTCATCTTCATTCAATTTGTTTATGAAAACCCACTTTGTGTCGATCACATTCTTGTTCCTTGGCCTTTGAACCAGTTCCCAAGAGTCATTATTTTCTATTTGATCTAACTCTTCATTCATTTATTTGATCCAAAATTCATCCCTCTTAGTTTCTTCAAAACTTCTTGGCTCAACTATAAATAATAATTCTAGGTGTAGTTGTTCTGGTGAGCGAATTCTTCTTCTAGTTTCAACTACCACATCTTGATTCCCGATAATTTGATCTGATGGATGCTTTTTATATATTAGTATTTTAGGTGTCTTTGGAGGTGCTTGAAGATCTTGTTGTTCTCATTCTTCTATTTCTAAATTCTCTTCTTCATCTTCCTCTTATTCCTTTCCTTCTTCTTCGTGAACCTGTTCTATTGAATTCTTTTCTTCTTCCTTTATTCTACATCAACTTGGAATCCATTAACATAGTTCAAGTCATTTCTTGTACTGTATTTTTTTTTTATTTCGATGACTCCATTTTTTTGTGGTGTACTAGCAATGAAGAATTTATTCTTTATCCCATTCTTACTACATAAGTCCATGAATTATTTTTAATTAAACTCTCCTCCATTGTCTGATCTTAAGCATTTGATTTTCAAATATGTGTCATTTTCAACCATCTCCTTATACATTTTGAAGTTCTCAATTTCCTCTAACTTCTTCCTAAGAAAACAAACTACAGTCATTCTTGTATAATCATCAACTAATAGCATAAAATATTGCTCACCTTTCAAACCCTTTTTTTAGTTGGTCCAACTAGATCAGTATGCAAAATTTCTAGCGGTCTTGTTGTGGAGTATTCATTTGATTTGAACTTGGTCTTTGTTTTATTTCCTTGTTGACAATGCCTGCATAGAGTGTTGGTTGGATTCGTGATCTGGGGAATTTCTATGACTACTTCCTTTTTTTTGAATTTGACAATATTATCAAAGTTTATATGACCCATTCTTCTGTGTCATAAACACACTTCATCTTCCTTTCCTAAACAACACTTTTCATTTCCGATTTCACTTAATACATATATGTTTCTTGAAGTTCTCACAGTTGTCACAACCACTCTGCTTGAAACTACTTTTCTTATCTCGCACTTATGTGAATCAAACACAAGTTTGTGACCTTGGTCACACATTTGACTTACACTAAGAATATTGTGTTTCATATCTTCCACTAGTAGAACATTCTTTGCCTTAGTATCCTTATTTCCAATTATGACTATGCATATTCCAATGATTTTGGTTGAGTTTTCATTTTCAAAGGAGATTGATCCATGTCTTTCCTTTTTCAAAGTTAGAAACTTGTCCTTATCACCTGTCATGTCCTTTGAACAACCACTATCAACATACCAACCAAGTTTCTTGTAATGAGCTTGTAGAGCGAGTGTCCATTCTTCATTGTTGTATTGATTTTTCTTTCTTACCCATATTCTTTGTGTTTCATTTCTATGATTGTTATTGGTATGTTGTGATTCTCTTGGAGGAAGTGTCATTTTAGAATATTTTTCCATGTGTCCAAAGTTATTGCACTTGTAGCATTCCATCTTATTACTCAAGGATCCAAGCCTGTTGTAGCTTATGTTCTATGTTTCACTAGGCCTTCTTGAATAATCATTTCGTGCATAACTTTACGGTTGTCTCTGTTCTTGTTATTTTTTCTACAATTCACAGTTTCCTTATGTCAAAAATTGTTACATGAATAACATAAACAAAGAAAGATAGTTTGATACCTGGGATTTGTAGATATTCTAAAATTAGTTACTCTTATGAACCCTTCTTCTTCTTGCAGCCTTATTGTTTCTAACTATTGTTGATTCTGAAATCTGAATCTTCTGTGTGGAGGAGTGTCTTTGTGATCTTCTTTGTGAAACTTCTTGTCTCCTCTAACTATCTCTGCATAGTTTCTTGGTTGTGTTTCTTGATCTCTTGTTTTGGAACTTGATGCCTTTTCTGTCTGATTTTATCCTATTCCGGACTTGTCATGACTTGGTATTTGACTTCTAATAATGTTGTTCAAAACTTTGGAGTTTTTCTGCATGTGTTTCTTTTGAAGATCTTTTCTCAATGTGACAATCTCTGCTTCCAAATTTCCAATGATCTTGTCTCTTTCTTCTACCTATTCTATGAGTGTTTCTTTAATTCTCTTGTATTCCTCTACTTGAATTTTTAATTTAGTAATCATCTGCTCTAGTTCTTCAGAGTCTGAATTCTAAACTCCTCTTTCCTTTAGTTCTTCCTAAATTAAATTGTTTTTATTCTTCTCTCGTTTTATAAATTCTATGGAACTTGAAAATTCTTCTCAATAGTCAACTTCTTCCTCTTCATATTATTTTGGATCCTTCTTCATCAGAATTTTCTACTTCCATGAATATAACCCTTTCTGTATCACTTTCACTGGCTTCATCTTCGTCTGATGAGGTGTTGTCTTCTTTGGTGCAAAAGATTTACTTGAAAAAATTATTTTTGGTTATTTTTCCTTTGTATGTTTGTTTTCTATTTGAATCATCGTCTTCAGTCCTTTTATTTTTCTTATGGGGACATGTGTTATCAAAATTACCAATTCCATCACAATTAAAACAAATCAATGGAATCTTACCTCTATATTTGTCAGTTCCCTTTTTCATTCTTCTGGCAAAGTTGTCCACTTCTTCATCATATTTTGAGATGTCACTGTCGATGCTATCTGACTTTCCCTTTTTCTTTGAATTCTATGATGATTTTAATGCTCCTTATTTTGTAATCGAATTATCTTTCTCTGTTCTCATCTCATAAGTTGTGAGTGTGCCATGCAACTGATCCATGGTAAGTGTAGCTAGATCCTCTCTCTCTTCTAGTGCTTAGATATTTGAATCAAATATCAGTGGTAGAGATCTCAATATCATTTTGACAATGACATGTTCAGTTACCTCRTCTCCCAATCCTTTGATACTATTTACTACTTCATCAAATTGTAKAAAGTAGGTAATTATCTTCTCATCTTCATTCATCTTTAGTTGTTCCAATTTTTCTYTGAAAAWTTGAAGTTTATATTCTTTGAATTTTTCATCTCCTTCGTATMCATTATTCAACTTGACACAGATGTCCTTTGCATAATCACAATGCATAACTTTGGTGTATATTGATTTATACAAACCATTCAAAAGTGCACATGTAGCTCTTGAATTATTTTCTTCAAGTTTCTTTCCATATTTATCTGTTGGAGGAACGATTGGTGCTTTGTATCCATCTACCACTAATCACCAAACATCAAATACTAGTGCCTGTATTTGTGTCTTCATTCTTCTACTCCATAAGGCATAATCATCTCCATCAAAATGTGGTATCCCAATCTTAGAGTAATCCATGATCTCCTTTTAGTGGTTAAATTGTCTCTTGAAGGACCTGCTCTGATACCAATTGTTGGATTGATAAGAGGGAGGTGAATCAATAATAGAGCAGTTTAATCCTTTTTAACCAAAGTATAAAAGTGTTTTTCATATTTATGACCAATTTAGAAATATCATTCAAAAGTGCAGAATAAATAAACCATGAACAATGAACAATCATACACATACACAATACACCCATATTTTTACACGGAAACCCAATGTGGGTTAAAACCACATAATAATTTTTCTTATATGTCTTTAAGAATTACATTCATTGGAAGCACCAACTTCCTTTGTTTTCCAACTGCAACTGGAAGGAGCCTCCAACCCCCTATATTTTCAGGCTACAACCTAAGGGAAGCTCCAACTACCCAATTCTTTGGCTCCAACCAGAAGGAGGCTACAACACCCTATGTTCTTTGGCTAAAACCGGAAGGTGGATAAAACTACCTATCCTTGCCTCGTTCATCCTCCCTGAAATACAAGTGTCAAATAACTAATGAAACCTCTTCCACACTGTCACTGTGAAATATGCCACTGTAAACTTGTACCAATTTGTGCCAACAAGCTATAACCAACCTGTACCAATAAACTGTAGTCAACCTATACCAATAACCTGTAAACAATAACCTGTACCAACATATACCAACAACATGTACCAATAATCTCCTCAATAGATCAGATCTGATAACATAGATCTCATACTCAATGTTACAAGAATATCACTCAAACCATGTGCATCTATGTCTCTCTATTCATGTGCCATACACGTGCATACAATAATAATCATGTGTAATAAACCATCACATGGACTAGACATCAAACCCTCACTGATATCCAGCCTCAAACTAAACCAACAACTTCAACAACACATCACAACCAAAATCCCTCAACCATGTTCCACAAAAACCCTCAACCATGTACCAAGAAATACAAGATATGCCTCAACACTCAACCCAACAAGATATACCAATAATAGATACTAGACATAACCACACTGTATTTCTATAGATATGACTTATACAGTAAGTGCCATACAACCAACAAACTCTCTAGGGAAAATCCTCAGACGCCCATAACCATATCTCATGTAGACAACAATATCCAACTACACATAAAAATATGACATACCTTTTGAACCTATAGATAGATCTGTTGTACTTGATCACTATAAAACTTCTTGGGAGCTTGCTTTCAGACTCTAGGGACCTGGCATCTTTATATACTCAAATTTTCATCGATTTTATAGATGTGTGTGCCCTACCCTTCTATAACATGCGTATGTATGCACCCTCCTCCACTGCAACTCACATATGTATGCGACTTCCTCCACTGTAGCCCGCGTACACCTCAAAAATTGTGGTTTTTTTCTCAGATTCTACAACTCTGAAGCTTTTTCCATCAACCCTCCTTGGCTATCTCAGAGTTGTGAAACTTCAAATGTATCAATGATTACCTGCAATAAATGTTTCACAAAATAATATATATTCAATGTGCTCAAATTAGGTGCTAATAGGAGAACCTTTATCTCTTATTTATACTCTCCAAGTAGCTTCCTCTAGGGGTTACCTTCTAACCATTTTAGCCAAATCCCTTCTTTTAGGGATAACCCACTTTGTCCACTTACAACCACTTTATCCACAAATAGTAAAATCACAACTTCTAGTTGTAACTAATTTATTTTTAATTATTTTCTTTTTGCAACAACTTAACTCATGATTAAATCCTAGTTACAACCAATTTGAAAAGTAAACTTCTTCTAGGAGTTTCTAGAATAAATTGGCTTCTTTGACCTTCTAGGGGCTTCTAGATAACTCATAAGGGTTCTCCAACTTCTCAAAGCCATAACTCCCTAACCGTGAGGAGTTATGTGATGTAATACATATCTTTGGAAATGGCATGACATTTACTATCCATATAGAATAGTCTTGCATGCATATTCATTGATCTTCGTGCCTTTATACCTCAAACAAAATTGGGTTCCTTGACCACGCTGTTGGGGATACCAAAATTTTCTACCGGACATTCTTGAAGGGTTGACATCAATGAAAACTAAACTAGTTAATCAACATGGTGCACCGTCCTCTTTCTTTCATGCAGAGAGAGGGTTGCGACAAGTTTGCTCCTTATCACCCCTCCTCTTTCTACCAATTGCAAAGGGTTTTAATTGGGCTTTGGAAGATGTAAAAGATCATTGGATGCTTCATGGAATTGAAATTATTCTTGCATTATCATTAACACATATTATCTTCATGGATGATGTACTCCTCTTTTGTAATGGCCATCGAGGGGATGTAGAAAAATTGTCCAGGATATTGGACCTCTTTAGTAGGGAAACAAGAATGAAAATTGATGAAATAAAGTGTACTCTCCTAGTCAATAATATGGAAGCGGATGAGTTAACCTTTTATCATGCTCTTTTACCCTATGAAGTAAGGGATTTCAATTCAGGATTGAAATATTTGAGGATCCAATTAAATCCAAACTTCTACATGAAATTAGATTGGCATTGGCTATTATCCAAGTTGGAAAAAAGACTCAAATCCTAGAGCTACAGGTGGCTCTCTCGAGCAAGGCGTTTGGTGATAGTTAAATCAATACTAGAAGCCATACCTATCTATTGGATTTCTTTAGCATGGATACCAAAAGAGTTGCTCGAAAAGATTAGAAGAATTTTCTTTAAATTTTTATGGGTCAATTCTCAGGATTAGTTCGTGTTGCCTTGGGAAAAATGGGAGTCCTTGGTGATCCCTAAAGCACTAGGAGGATGGGGTATAAAAAACATATTTTTATTCTCTAAAGCACTGGAAACAAAATATTTTTGGAGACTAATATCAACATAAATCTTGTGGACAAATTTAGCCATCCAAAATTCTATTAATCTAGAAATGGTGGTTGACTGGATTAGAAACCCACAAAAAAGGAGACCAATATGTTCCATCATTTGGAAAGAAATTATCAACTCTTTTGTTGTTGCGAGACATGGGCTTGCACAGAGCATAGGAAATGGCCAAAATGTCCACATAGGCATAGACCCTTGGCTAGGAAGCGAGTACAAACACATTTTTTCGCCATATATGATTCAACTATTACACACTCAAGGCCTTTTCCACTTAAATCAGATTGTAGATATGACACACACCTCTATTTGGAGCCAAGAGGGGATTGACTCTACACAATTGGGATTGGAGGGAGAACATTCAATCCATTGGGATAATTATATTCAAACTCTCAAGGTGGCTCATATTCATATAATGGAAAGAGAAGATGAACTAATATGAAAACATGCTCTACTTGGGATATATAGCCCAAAATTGGGATATATACAAAAAAATGTAGACATGTTACTCATGGAACCTATTCAGTGGTGGAAGGGCCTTTGAAAGGTTCGTTGTCAACTCAAAGACAATATCTTCATGTGGTACATGATAGTAAATAAAATCCCAACTTGGGATAAAATGAAGAAGAGGAAAATAGAAGGGTTGGGTTGGTGTGCATTATGTAAATCAGAAAATGAAATGGAAGTACACCTATTTCTTCTATGCTCCTTTGTAAAACATATCTGGAAAGAATGTTCATTCATATTGGGACAAGCCTATCATTGGCTAGGAACACCAGTGGAGGAAGCATGGAAAGGTTGGATTACAAATGTCTCTTTCCATAGTATTAAGGAACTTCCGTTAATAATCTATTGGGGTGCTTGGATTGCAAGAAATGAATTCAAAGATAAATCCACAACCCTAGACAATATTACAACCCAAGGACTTAGTAGAATATCCCACTTTCTTTAGGAAAAAGAGGTGGGTCAGTTATGATGTATACAATAATTTTCGGTAGACTCCTCTAGACCATGGGCCTCTTTTGATTAGGCATTGCAAAATAATAATCAATCATGGGGGGGGGCTTTACTTACTTTTTTGAATCACATTACTTTAATATAAAAATGGGTCTCGGAAAAGGAACAAATAGCTACGTTGAGCTAATTTCCTTAAAATTACTCGTACTCTTTGCGGGAGAAAAAGGTGTAAAATCAATTCAGATCTTCGAGTACTCTATGAAAGTCATAAATTGGGCCATAAAATCTCATAAATGTCACAACTTATAGCTTCACAATATTTTAGAAGATTTCTATAGAATCTTGGACACTTTTGACACGTTCTATGTGCGACGTGTCTACGGGGAGCACAACAAGGAGGTAGATTCATTGCCTAAAGCAGGACTTCAGCTGGGTTTTGGGCAATGGTTGATTTTGGAGGATAGAGATGGAGCACATTTTGAATTTTATCACATGCCTTTTATTGAAGATCCACCCCACATGGAAAACACATTTTTGTATATATTCCAGGCTTCGTGTTTTTGGCGCTTTTCCTGATTGTTGTATATCTGATCCAATCCATTGGAAGTTTATGGTCTTGTATTTATTATTTTAGTCACTTTGGGGTTTTTATACTGAAAACAACTTATGATGGTATTGTTTGGGTGACTATGGAAGGGAACCATGTATCCTTTTAGTACCCATAGGGTGTACTATTTTGGATTTATCAGCTCAGAAAAATACATGAACACATGTATTTCTACAAAATGTAATTTTTTTTCTCTTCAGATGAAACAAAGTTTACACTTTTTTCTGAAGAAAAACTATTATTACCTTCCTTAATAACCACTACATTGTTTTCGTGATATATTAATTAAAACCATGAAAAATCCAAATAAAACAAATTCAAATCAATATATATTTTTAATATATTAAAATATTTTATAATACATTAATATTATAAAATATATTAAAATATTAAAATATTTCATTTTTAAATATATTAAAAAAAAAATGTTCCCATTAAGATGTATTTCCGTGAGTCAACCAAGATATATTCTATATAGATATTTGTTTTGTGATAATTTTAGTAGGCCACTTATCATCCTTGTATGTATTGTAACACCATCCAATCATTGTTCCGTTTATGTGTGATTTACAACTTAATGAAGGTGTGGTTCGACAAGAGGTTATGTTGTAAACATGAATTTGTAATGTTGTTAATATTTTACATGTTTATTTTTACTATAATCATAAATGGATATTTTGTTAACTTTTGTAAGTATAAAATGTGAAATGAAAATTAAAATAGATTAAATTAGAAAGTGATAAAATTAAGCTGAAGCATGAGAAATCATGTTAAATGACTTATCAGTATGTTCACTTATATGGGTTTTAAAATTGAAATAAGTTATTTTGTAATAAAATATAGAATAATTATTATATAAATATGTTAATTTTTGGAAATTTATTTGGGAAAACTATTTATATATGTAATTCAATTTAGTATAATTAAATATACATGTTAAGTTGGTTAACTAGTTATATATGTAATTCAATTTAGTATAGTTAAATATTTATGTTTTTAATGTTGGTTTATGATTTGAGTATATGGATTATATTTTGTTCTCCTCAAATAATTTAAAAGTCTTTGAAGTTTTCAATTAAAAAAAATATAATTTGCAAAAAAAAATCTATCTTAATTTGATGATTCATTTGTTAAAAACAATCTCTAAAAAAAAATACTAAAGATATTTTTTTTTCATGCATTTTGTGGCCATATAAATGTGCCCACTCTTAAGTTTAAAATAGGCCATTTTCATAAAGCATTAAACAACATGCATAAATCAACTTTTTAAAATGAGAGAATGGTTATGTGCATAAATCAACTTTTTAAAATGAGAGAATGGCTATGTATGTAGTCCAATATGTCACATATTCCAATTAATAATGTGTGGATTGGGTATATACCATTTTCCTTTTGTCCCTAACAATTTAAGATGTGTGTATTTGAAGTGTCCAGATAAAAGAGATAAGTTATAACCATGGTAATTTTTAATGATTCAAATATTTTATTTTAGTGTAGTATTTTAAGTAATTTATTTGGATTGAAAAAATCATGCAAATAGATATGTAGGTGAATATTTATTAAAAAAATATAATTTTTTATTAAAATTTATAAGTTTTGGTGAATATTATCAATATAAGTTTGTTTTATGTAAAAAATAGATGATTTTTTAAAGTAAAAATAATCAATTAACCCATTTATTTTTTGAAAAAATTCTCAAAATATAATCAATTAACAAAAATCTACTTCTAAAAATACCATTGTTATAACTCATGAAAAAAGTGTGGTTTGATTAATTATTTACTTTATTAAATTAATCTCTATATAATAATGGTGGTTAATTCTCTAAATTATGTCCTTATGAGTGTGTCAACTCTCAAGTTTATAACTGCTAACCTCTTAATTAAATATGCAAAAATAATTGCATACATGTGCCAATTTTTGAAAACGTGCCCATTTAGTTATCTATACATTCTAATTTATCACAATGAAACACTCATGTTCTAAATTTTGGTTCATAGATAAAGTGTAAAAAAAATATTCTATTCCACTAAAAGCATTCAAGATTTGTATGCCTAAAGTGTCTTAGTGAGAACGTTGTAACTCATGAAAACAAATGTCTATACAACATGACATGCTATATTTCAAATTTATACGATTCTGTTTCCAAAGCGAATCACTAAACAATGATGGTATACACAATTACAAAATTTGAAAACTCAAATTAAGCTAATTATTTAGTTCATAAATATCGAAATTTCCGCTTAATTATTTAGTTCATAAGAAACCAATAAGAAGAATGCAACAAAAACATTAACACAAGAAATACACTTTGGTCTTTAGAGAAATAAAAGAATGTCAAATTACCTATATAAAAATTAATGATAAATATAAAAGCTAATGACATAATGGTTATTTGAGACTTATAAAATTATTTACAATATTATATTATAAGATAATGTTTTTTAAGATAATGTTTTTTAGTGTGATTTATTTCCTATCTATTTATGAAAGGAAAAAGGGAAATTTTTAATTTTTAAATTAAAATTTATTAATAATAATAATGCTTAAAAACTTATTTTTTTTAATAGATTTGAAAAATAACAATGTATTTCAAAAAAAAAACATATTTAATTAAATTTATAATGAAAGATAGATTTAGAATTTAGATTTTAAATAGTGAGATTGAGCTTTTTCAAAATGAGAAAGTGAAAAATTGCTCAATGCACTACCTTGAGTGTACATATATTCACCATTTTGTTATATTATTATTATCATAAACTATATAAAATAAAATTACACAAAATTGAAACATATCTTATGATAAAACATGG
>ML790375.1:205701-217460 GCA_009831015.1 Picea engelmannii | reverse complement strand
TTGGAGTTCATCCATTTGTACACCTTATCAATCATGATAATACAATAATGAGAGCATGGGTCCTCCAACCATTCTTCTAGGATAACTCAATCCGCAAAGCGTCTTCGCGTGAGGGATTTCACCATAAGGGGACCACTTTGGAGTTCATCCATTTGTTTACCTTTGCATCGATTGGTTTCCACTTGGACATATAACATGCTCATCAAGGGAATCATATCAATCAATTACTTGACATCAACCAATGACATCAATCAAACCAAACCATTTACATCAATGACATATGATCCAACAATCTCCCAAGTAATCAAGCCATTGGCATCAATGACAACATGATCCAACAAAATGTTCTCAACTCCATGAGTTAACAACACTTCATTCGTTAGTATAATTATTTCCATGTAATAATATATATGCATGCACTCACAAAACACATTCATCAAATTCATTTAAGTATACAATTTTATCATGTATGAGTGCAGCTCTGCAACTTACTAGGCATGAGTGCAACTCTCAATGCCTATTTATTCAATGCACCTTTGCATTGATTTTAAAAATGATCCTTATCTAAGTCATGTATCTCACCATCCGTAAATTGGAAATGTGGCCAATGTCTTGACACGTTCTCCACACACTTCCCATTTTCTTCTCGATTATTTGGTTGTCTTCCTTTTCGACCTGAACACTACACCAAGAATATAATTATGTGGTGTTCATTAGTGTTAGCAAAAATAGTGTATTCCAAGTTTTACTTAAAAGTAGGAATCTCATTGGGTATTTGTGTGGTATGTAACCTTTATATATCCATACCTTGCCATATCCAACCATGTCTTGGTCTCATACATGACTAGATTTCCTGGGATCATTCCTATAACAAGTTCTTATATTTTATTTCTATTGATATTACCTCATAACCAAATTAACATGACATGCTACTATGTCAGTGTGTGCATTCAAAAGCTAAGAATATTTGATAACTATAACATGTCTCTAGCCTTTACCACACCTAGTGGTAACTTATTCATGTTAATGAACTTAAACAATATCATACTGTGTATTATAAAAATTCAATTTGGGAAATTCTTACCTGAATTTCCCTTTGGCAATAATACAACATAATTTCAAAAGAGAAATACCTACCTACATAGCTACCATTAAATGAGTTTGATATTACCTGATTAGTTGATGAAAATAGAAGATCTCATGCCTCTTTATCGGTCTTATAATCAACATTCTAGCTTTCTGTTGCTTCCTTCCATTTGCAACAACATCATCAACAACACTTCCAAACATGCAAGCATTCTCTCTTTATGGCTATCCCAAGAAGCCATCACATACTTGCTGCTACAGTAATTGCAACAACTTATTTCTCCTTGTATCACTTTTCCTTGTTTATCCCAAAAGTCTTCAATTCTTCTAGATTCCTGAATCTTCTTGTGCTCTCACTGTAACCATTGTGCATGATTATTTATGACCTTAGCATTTTCTAGCCAAATCACTCTTGGCTTTGACATCTTCATGCTATTGTGGAAATATCTTCAACACATTTGGAATGCATCAACAATCCTCTATTATTCTTGTTGTCCCTCCTAGAGTGTTGTCATGCATTCCTATTAGCTTGATATCTACTTGATGATCTCTTCTTCCATTATCTTAGGATGTTCAAGGACTTGACTCCAACCAGGAATCTTTCCTTGTCTACCTTGCATACTTGCAACCACATATTATGCTAATATTAATTTTCAGCATTCCATTATCCCTCTGGTCCAACTTCTACATGACCCAATTATATTTCCAGACATGTTCTCTGAGTAACCTTGGTCATCTAAAACCAATTTATTTCTTGAGGCAATTGATTTAGCCTTTCCTTATCTGATCATATCAGCACTTGGATTAGCTTGATTAATTATTACTTTCTCCTATCTTGACCCAGTTGATTTCAACCTGACTAGAAAAATCAACTTCTATCATTTTGATATATATATATATATATATATATATATATATATATATAGAACATGTATTCCCCAAACCAAAATTTCATTTGTGTTTTCCATGTTGCTTATTGGAACCAACATCTAATCCAATAACTTCTTAAAGATCTCAAATGTAAAGTGAAGAGTTGTCTTTGTCGTTCTTTCTTCAATCTGTAGACATCTCTAGAACTTTTTCTATTTTAAATGTAATCATTACATCTGAAAACAAGAATGCATCAAAATTTGTTAGCTAGAACCACAATATACCATTTTGGTAACATAGGCACAAATTTTCTTTTATGGTCACCAACAATATTCTTTCTGAATTCCTATGATTTGAGCTGCTCAATCCTTAATGATGGTTGAATACTCTTTCCAAGACCTTTCCCATGACTTGATTGAACATCCACATAATCACAATTTTAATACATAGGCATTGAACCTAGTTCTTATCATATTCCCAAAGGACCTATAACTCCAACCCAGGTGATCGAGGCTATGACCTCACTCAATTATTCAAGTGCTAACCTCCTATCGAGGATTGACGATCATGATTGAACCAGCGTGGAGATCTACAATCAGGGACGATTGCGGAGTGCCAACTAGCACGATGTTTATCTCCTTTCCCGAGTTCCGCAATAGAAATTGCTCGTCTATAGTGGAAATAATGCCAACCGTTGATCTTGTCAAATCTACAGTTCTTCCCCCGATCTCCACAACTTATCTCCACCATAGATCTTACTTGTGTTGATCTGATGGTCAAGACTTAATCAGATATTGATTAGATGATTCCCCTCTGCAACTCCTAGATCCGACGACTATTGTGGTGTCTTCTGAATTCATCCTTCGATGGTCACGATATATTCTTTATTTAGATCGATCGCTCCTATAGCTTCTTCCACCATGGCCGCATGAGCTAGCCTAACCTTAATGGCTATCTGAAAATTGTCTTTCTTGTGAAGCTGATCTTTGCCCATGCACTTCCTTCGACCCCCTTCCCTAGGTGACCACAACTCAAAACTGTGGGCTTCGCCCTTCTTAACACTTTTCTACCTTTGAAAACAACAATTTAGCCACTATCCCCCCTTTTACTATGACCGAAGTCTCATAGGACCAAGGGCCATGACCAACCGCTTAGCAGGAGGAACTTATCTGGAGCTTTGGGACTTCAAGGCTTCGTAACTTCGGGCTTCTGAGGTTCTTACAACTTCCACATTGATTTCTTCTGAACACCAAACTTCTTAATACTCAGAGGACGCACTAATCGACAATCCTAATTCACTATTTAGATCAATGGTCAATATGAGATTTGAGACTCAAGGCTTCGAGAGTTCTAAACTGTCCAAACTATCAATCCTTTTGGAGTGCCAAGTCTCCATACTATAGGATCTGCTGCCACGTATCCTCTCCTGATCAACGACTAGAATTTTCTTTGGAGCTTCTGGCTTCAGGGCTTTCCAAAGCACCTCTCCACAGATCTCCTCGAGTGTCGAATTACCAAAGATCCTCTCCTTCCTCCACGTATCATCTCCTAATCAATGGTCGAGATTAACTCCGACCTTCGGGAGTTCTCGATTCACAGAAACCTGCAACGCAATTCTTCTCAAGTACCAAGTCTCTGGACCTTGGGATCTGGCACCACGTGTCCATTGTAATCAATGGATGAGATGGAATCTGACGTTCAGGCCTTCAGGAGTCCTTGACCCCAACTTCTTATGCCTTGAATCCTCCAGAGTGACAAGTCTCTAGACTATGGGATCTACTGCCATGTTTCCTCTATAATCAATGACTGAGATGGACTCCAGCCTTTGGGAGTCCTCAACCCCAACTTCTTATGCCTTGAATCCTCCATAGTGCCAAGTCTTCGGACTATGGGATCTACTTCCACGTGTGCTCTCTTGATCGACAATGAGTATTTACTCTGCTCTTCGGAGCTTCATAGGTTTCACCTTCATCACACTTCATTCCTTATGAATTCCAAATTAGTTAACTCCCAAAGTCTTTGTTAGTAACTAAGCACCAAGGGGTGTTATGTGGCAGAAAATAAGGAATGAACACGTGGACCTATCTGATGAGCAACACATATCATATACTAATTGGCACGAACGATCTTTAAAAAAAATGGAACACTGTGACATATGGAAAGCATCAAGTGTTTCCACGTCACCCTAGGTGACATCAGTAGGCCACGTCACTCCGACGCTTTGAGACTTCGACACTTCGGGCTTCAGGAGATTCCACTCCAGCACAACTTATAACTCCCAAATGTTGAACTTCTGAACAGGTCCATGTCACTCTGGTACTCCGGGACTTCGAATCTCCAGGACTTCGGAGCTTTGGGCTTCGGAGAATTTCACTGATAAACACCACACAACCCACTGACTATCAAAATTACAAACATTGTTTAATCTGTGGACATGTGTCCCTGGAAATGGACGGTCCATGTTAACTCTAGAGTTCGGGACTTTGGGATATTTCCCTCTTGGAAGCTTGAGGATTCGCTTCTCTCGGAGTGTCGAACCTCCAAACTGTTGTGATATCTACAACTCATCTCCTGATATTTTCTTGATCTGATGACTTCGATCTGTCCTTGGCCAATGCAACGGTCAAGCACTTCTCTCAGTGATCTACGGCATAGATCCACTCCAGAACTTCAGAGCTCCGGGGCTTTTGCCTCTTTTACGACAAATAAATTCAAACAGATGGAGTGGCGAAGTTTGGAGGAATTCGGTGCTTAAGCAACATGCTCCTTTTTCCATATCTGACGGTTGTGAAGGGTATTCCTTCTCCCGAATAGATACTATGACTCAAATTTGATCTTGTGGTTATCAACCATGATCGTTGTGATAACTGCTCCGCCACTCCTCTTGGGCTTTCCATTACCACCCAGGAACTCTCTCAGCACCCCTATGTCACCTTATACATCAAATACCTATGTAATTTTTACTTCAATTCCTCATACACAACCCATACAGGTTCAATGGTGAAACCATGAGCTTTGACACAAAACTATAACATACCCAACCACCCATAGGCTGGGCTACGCTACTTCAAGCCCACTCTCAGACTTATTTCTCTTACAGATACCTCTCAAATTAATATAGATGCATAAAATAAAGGAACTAAATAACATGCACATCAATAACCAACAAGCATGCATATTCTAAAGATTGAATTCAACGATAAATAAATACACAGCGGAATAAATCATACACAGGTAAATAATACCATAACATAGAGCACTTATCTTTTATAAAATAAGAAACAAACTATATGCAAACCAAGGACGTTCCACCCAACTGTAGACACTATTTTTCCAAGTCTCAACAACAATGTCACCCCCAAGCCAGGGCTATGAATCCACAAGTATGGTTCCAGAGTGTTACTTGGCTTCCCAAACCAGTTAGCACTCAATCTCTCACAAGCTCCCCATCACCCACAACAATCCAAGTACCCATCTCTCTTCTACCCATCCTGCACAACCCAAGAGAATGGACCCTCTCCCTTCTCTGCCATGCAGTCCCTCGGGATGTCCTTCTCTTTTCAGGGCTCCAGTGCAACCAGTCCAAAATCTCCATGCTAGGACTCTCAGGACTCGCAGCTATGAGTAAAGATGGACATAGGCCAAAGCATCTCAAACATGCAGGCCTCAAATCATGGTTGGATTACAACAACAATCTCTACAACTAACAATACCATGGATTCTCTTCAGCAGTTCGTCTTCCTTTCCCAAGCCAAGACACAGATGAGGAAAGATGAGTGGGTGACATAAATGAATGGAGTGAGATATCCAAAAAAGGTGAGAACATAGAGCAATGGAGTGCATGCATGAACGAATGAATGAGTGAGTGAACAAGTGAGGCAACCAACAACAGAACCAGAACAAGAACGAAAGTGAGAACAAATGAGAGAATCAATGAATGTGAGAACCCTCCCAATAGACCAGGGACAGGTTTATTTAATTCGTGGGGGTCAAGAACCTCTTGGCCTTCCCCCAAGAAGATCATGTAACTGTTATTCTCCATTAAGAAGAAATGGAGAATAAAATATAAAATAAAATGGATAGCCCCTCAAGCCCCCTCTCTTGTGGAATCATAGCCCCCTATAACTCTTGTCCTTGTTCATCCAGCAACCAACGAGGTATTTATTATTAACAATGATCAAAAAATTACATGTCTTGGGCACACTATCCTTTTAATAATTGTTTGGGAACTCTGGCCTCTTAGCAGTGTAACAATACATTATTTAATATGGGGGCTCAAAACCCACGATGTTACAAGAGACATAGCTAATCTATGTAAAGTACTATCCAACTTTCCCACATCATGCAAACTTTTAATCTGGACTCTATCCATCCATTAATCCTTGTCCCTTCTGATATCTCTCATCCAGTCTCATCTAATTGACATCTCTGGACAACTATTTACACCTTAGCGGGAATAATAAGCCCGCAACAGACATTTTTATCCCCCCTAGCTAGCATAATTAAGGCCCAAGGTTCCAAATGCACCCATGAGAGGAATAATTTGATGGCATGGAAATGGCACATGGGTTCCACAATGGAAGGCCATGGGGCAGTGGTGGAGTCACGATGGTGACATCAACGTGGTGGCATCGATGGTCTTGCCTAGATACAGACAGTTTTAGTTGTAGTTGAGAGCGTCATGGAAAATGTTTTTTTCTTGAAAACCATCGAAGGGGAGTTGGAAGTCCGACAACTAATAGACGTCGTAGGAAGCCTGACGAACATCAGGGCACCAACAAAAAAATACAACAAAATTTTGAGAATTAATTAGTAATTTCGAACGGTAAGGTCGATTTTATATGTATCGTTGCAAATCCCCATCGGACTCAAACAACACATTTACTAATGATTCTATCAAAATAAATTTCAGAAAATAGAAAATTAAGGAGGATTTTCTTTGTATAGGACTTTGTCTGCCACCGCCTTTTCAAGTCTTAATTCTTAGTTATCACTCTAATATAGTTTGGTAAATTGTAGGTTAGTTCCATCTTAACTAAAAATGACATATCAAACAAGGCCTATTCAAACATTATCTGAACTTGTCATAGCTTTGTCTCTACTTCCTTTATAGTTTGAAAAATATTAAGTAACCACTTGAAGGTTGGTCCTCTAACATACGTTTGATATTGATTTAGTTTAATATTATTCTTAGTAATTATTTTTGGGAATACTGCTCAAAGTAATTTGTAATAATTATTCAAAACATTATTGAACCAATTTACTTGATTTTTGTTGTTTTTATAATTAGTGATTGCTTTCAAAAATTTAAAGATATATCAATACAATAAATATCACGAAAGAATGTTGAAATGTATTTGTGTTGAAGTGGTTATGTAAACTTGTTAGAGCCTTATCTCTACTTCTTTTGTAGTTTGAAAAATATTATGTAAACACTAGAAGGTTGATCCTCTAACATATGTTTAAACATGTTGAAATATGACATCTTTGGATAGGATGTCGATAAATGACATTGTTAAATACACCTTTCACTCCTTACTTCCATTGTTATTTTGAGTAGTCTCCATATGTTCCTGTATATGATATGCGAGTAAAGAGGGTACAAACTTGTATGGACATGGTGTATCTCCATTGATTTCAAGTGGATATTCACTTATTTCATTCACTATAAATTCTCTCATTTATCATTGTTCTAGAGTCTCTCTATTATTATTTTCAATATCTTATTCTTTGGTTCTCTAATCTTCTTTTGGAATCTCAATTCAAGGTTTTGTTTATTTGGACTTATAATAAATAGTACAATTTGCTTGGGGCAAGGTTCTGCCTCCTACTAGATATATTACCCTTGGCCGGAACAACCTTCCAACGATTTCTCTCTAAATTTCTTAAAATTGGAATCCATGAAAGTTAAAAGTATTTAAATTAAAATATTATGATACACAATTTAGATGGTGTCCATATTGGTAACTATATTTTAAACTTGTAAAATATTTTAGGTTTTAATTGGTCATAGTCATATTAAGGTGGGATACTATCCCTTTTGATATTTTTTTCTAGTGCCATGTCCTACATCTATATAGACATATCTGGAAGAGACATCTAGTGACCACATCATTAAATATACCTTTCACTTATTTGTCACATTCCATCGTGATTACAATTTCTCTCCATATTTCTTGTTTGTGATTTGTGAGAAAAGAGACTACACAAAGACATAGATGTGGCATGTGTTCATTGATTTTAGGTGGGTATTCATTTCTTTTTTTTTAACAGAAACAAAGTAAAATTATATTAAAAGAGTTGTGAGTAATCGCAAGAGGAGTACAAAATATGTGCTACAAGAGCTGTAGAAAACAAAATTCACTCCCGTGTAAGCTCCCAGAAGGAAGTGGTGAGTAGGGGCAGTGCTTTCTAGCATGCTAAATCCGATTTGAGATTCTACAGTGAAAATCATGCAAAAATAGCCTAATAAAAAAACAGTGAAACAAAGCATACACTTAAAGTAGGTTTTGGTTTGGTGCAGGGGAGTCTTCTTCTATTGAAGGCCACAAATTTAGATCTAGTCGCGGTCGAGGTCCTGACGAGGAAGCTTCATCGGAGATGAATGTAGTCGGGGGGGGTTGAAGGCGACACAGGCCCAGCCACAAACTGAAGAGCTTCTATATGTTGCCTTAACGCCTCACATTCATCCTTGTTCCTCTGTTGCTCTCCCCGATGTTGAATGGTAATTTCTGTTATGGATAAGACTTGAGATGAAAGGGCTCTGAGTTGAATTTGTAGGTTTTTCACCGTGCTAAACAACTCATCATTTTGTTCCACTAAGACCACGCACTGATTGTCAGGGCTCCTTCTCATTTTGATAAATTTCTTTACGTTGTTTGTCTGAATTATGCGAGAGACTGTATCTGTGTTCAAGAGAGGAGTGAAATCCACTCTGTTTTGTGGAGTATGGAGTATTCTTATGAAGTGAACCACACATCCATTGATATTCTCCATCACCCTTGCTAGATTGAATGAACAATTCTGATTTCCCTCTTTTGGACAGGAGTTGCAACCATACCCACTGCTGATACTAGTATTGTTCGCATTACCTGAATTCAATGCATAGTACGCCCAAGGCGTCATGCTGAGTGAGTTCCTCCCACTCCAGATCTTGTTTCCACGCTCAGGAGCAGCCGTAGGGATATTGAAATCACCTCACAACTCAAGGGAGATGGATAAAAGGTGCAAAGTGACACGCGTTGACGTGAGGGGGGAAGTGTCAAGGTGGAGAGATGTGAGGTGAGGCAGCTTGTTGCAATTTCCAAGTGTGTCAAGTGACGGGGGCAGTGGGGAGGTGTTATGATGAGACGAGTTCATGACTTAGGCCAGGATCAAAGTCCAAGTGTCGCCCTGAGCAGGCAGGTGATTTGGCTGCCAAGTGTCAAGTACATGATAGGTGAGTGACTAGGTCATGGGATGGGTTTGTATTTCGTGAGGCCATTGACTACTAACGAACCTAGCTCCAGGGCAATGGCCAAGTTTTCTTGGGTATCGGCCATTTGATTGTTTCGTCTAAGGACAAGGAAAAGGGAAATATTGGAGAAGTGTTTGATAATTGCCGAAATTCATTGGAGTGTGGCCTTTAAGTGAATATTTGGGGGGTGGGATCCTTTGTGTGCATGGTTTATGATTATCTTAGAGTCACCTATCACCGAGAGGGAGTGGATGGTCAGGATTTTAACGAGAAGAAGGCCTTGGTACAGAGCATAAGCTTCAACTTGATTATTGGTTGCAATTCCAAGGCTCCAGTGGAAGGATAGTGGTTGATTTCCTCGTGGGCAAATGATGACCCCTCCCGCTCCTGCCACCCCGGGGTTTCCTTTTGAAGCTCCATTGAAGTAGAGAATGTGTGTCTGTTGCTCATTGGGCCAGTGTAAGAACTCAGAATCTTCATGAAGCTGCCAAGAGGATCTCAAAGGAGAAGGGGGATGGCTAGTGGATGGGATGGAGGGGAAAATAGAGTAGATCCATTTAGTTTCTATGGTGGAGGTAGGGGTGAAGGAGAAGGGTTTGGTCTTGGAAAGAAAGAAATCATCCAAGAGGCCAATGACGTTTTTAGCTACAAGATCAGGGGGAGAGAGAAGGTTGGAAAAGATGGTTCTATTTCTAGCAAGCCAAATTTTCCAACAAATGTACTTGGATAAGGCTTTGAATAAGTCTTTGAAGAGAGGTTTGTTCTTGAAGGAGCCCTGATATAGAGAAAGTAAATTTGAGAGAATCTCTCTTGGTTGAGACGGCCATTTGATTTTGTTGTGGAGGCTTTGAAGAGATGTTTTCCACACAGAGATAGCAAAAGGGCAGAGTAGGAAGATATGTTGAGAGGTTTCCAGCGCATTTCGACATAGCTCGCATCTAAAGGGCCCATGTATGTTCCTTTTGAGAAAATTTTCCCATGTTAGTAATTTTCCATGTGCCATTAACCAACAAAAAGAGTTTACCTTGGGAGGACTATCATTGTTCCAGAGGGAATTCCATATCTTATCTTTGGGGGGGAGATCCACTTGGGAGAGAAGTTGTGAATATCCTTGCTTAACAGAGTAAATGTCATTTCCCCATCCTCTCTTGTCTTTTAGCGTATTGCAAATGGGAGTGTCGCCTCTTAAAATATTTTCAGCTGGTGGGCTACGTCCTGAAGATTCCTTGGGAGACTTTGCAGGTTCCATCCTATCCAGTCACCCGAATCAACGCTCCAGGAAGAGATGTCCAAGATGTGTTTTTTTCCTTGTGAGTCTAGCCAGCTAATGAGAGGTCGAAGATGTATGTGCTGCCAGAGTGGCTTCTTTCCCATGATGTTGTCTGTCCCAATAAGGATCTTTCGACCATTTCCAGGAATCCAGGTGAGCTGACTTTGAATGAGAGGAATGGAGGCAGAAAGAAGCTTCCCTATTGGAGAGCCATTGCTCAGGGAGTGATGTTGATCTAAACACCTGACTCTGTTCCCTGATAGGTATTTCTTCAAAAGAATTGTTTTCCACCATTCTTTTCTTCCCGAAATAAGATTCCATAAGATTTTTTCTCCCAATTCCAAGTTACAGAGGGTAGGATCTTTTATGCCCAGGCCTCCATTTTTCTGAGGGTGTTTTACATTATCCTAATTTACAAGGTGGAATTTTTTTGTGTCAGTTTTCCCTCCTTGCCAGAGAAAGCATCATAGGAGATGAGAGATTGAGGATTTAATGCTCTGGGGTGTAAGGAGAGAGGAGAATTGAAAAATGGGGAGAGCAGAGAGGACTGATTTTATTAGCATAGTTAGACCCTCCAGATTGAGCCAAAAGGCTCCCCAATGGTCCAGCTTGTTTTTTATTTTGTGTAGGATTTGGTTCCAAGTTGAATTAGGAAGAGATTTAAGACAAATTGGGATGCCAAGGTATCTGAAGGTTTGCCATTTTTCAATGACAAAAGCGGAATATGTTTGCTATTAGGTGAGTTGTTCTCTTGGGAGTGTTCCAGGCGTAGACATTGGATTTCGTACTATTTATGAGGGCTCCCGAGGCTTGGGTAAAATTATCCAGAGCATTTTTTAATCTCTTAGCTATGACAATGGAGGCGCCTCTAATGAGGAGAGTGTCATCAAAGAATTGGGAGTGGTTTATTCTCTTTGTCCCCCGAGCTATTTTGATACCAGGAATGGCCTTGGAGGCTCGATCCTTTTCTAGCTACCTACCAAGAGTTTCTACCATAATTATGTAGAGGAGGGGGGAAAGAGGACAGCCTTGCCTCAACCCTCTGGAACTTTTGAAGAAGTTTGTTGGGCGCCCGCT
>ML790375.1:190428-200605 GCA_009831015.1 Picea engelmannii | reverse complement strand
ATGATAAGGATGTTTTCCTATATGTGTTTCAAAGTTGAATTAAGTTATTTTGATAATAAAAAATAGAATAATTATTGTATAAATATGTTAATTTCTGAAAATTCATTGGGGAAAATTAGATATATATGTAATTCAATTTAGTACAGTTAAATTAGATATATTTAAAGAAAATGTATATAAATCAGGTCAAATTACTTATTCATCTTTATGATATGATAAGGATGTTTTTCTATATTCATTTTTATGATATGATAAGGATGTTTTCCTATATGTGTTTCAAAGTTGAATTAAGTTATTTTGATAATAAAAAATAGAATAATTATTGTATAAATATGTTAATTTCTGAAAATTCATTGGGGAAAATTAGATATATATGTAATTCAATTTAGTATAGTTAAATATACATTTTCTTACAGTTAATTAGTTATATATGTAATTTAATTTAGTACAGTTAAATATATATGTTTTTAATATTGGTTTATGATTTGAGAGTATGGATTTTATTTTGTTTTTGTCATGTTTCCTTATAGTTATAATTAGGAAAAGCGAAGCACAATAGGTAAAAAAAAAAAAAAAACTTTCAAAACATTAGAAAATTAACGCCAACACATAATTCATAGCAATGCATAATCAAACGACATCATAATTAAAAGCATTACAAGTGACTTATCATCATAATCAATAATGATGCAACCAACGCATCAACATAAATAACACCTGACCAACACATAACCATAAATAGCGACGCAGTTCAACATATCACAATCAACTGAAGCAAATTATAAACAATGATCAACCAGATACTGAATATTAAAATGACTACCCACCCAACCTATCCTGCAAGGTTAAGACCTCCAGGACACAAAAGCAACGCCCAAGCCCAGGATTCATCTGATTGATTTTGACCACTTAAGGTCTTAGGGATGGCGACTTTTCTGAGGAACAACGAGGTGTCTAACTCCCATAATAAACCACATATCATCATTATTCTAATGGCGCAAGAGAATATAAATACTCAATCAATCAAAGTTAACATTATCCCAAGGCGCAAGAGTAATCAACAGTATTTTCAATGGTGCAAGAGAATATAAATACTTAATCCATCATATGTCAATGCTATTCTAATGGCGCGAGAATAATCAACTTTATTTTAAGTGGCGCACAAGATATAAATACTTAATCAATCATATGTCAACAATCTTCTAAGGGCGCAAGCGTAATCAAATTTACTTTATCATTTATACATCATCATTACTCCAGAGCGCAAGGAAATCTAATTACTTAATCCTTTATATATTAACAGTTATTCCATAGTGCAACGAAGCCTAATAACTTAATCATTTAACCAATCATACATCACCTTAAATTCATGGCACAAGAAAATTCATCAATTGTTTCATGACACAAGGTAAGCAAATTACATAACAAATCATACATCAACATTTAAATTATGGCGCACAAGTAACCATAAATTTTACCTTCATGGTGCAAAGGCAAACATCCATTTTATTTTCAAGGCGTGTGATTAACCAATTTACTGAATTAAACAATAAATCAACAATCTTTTCAAGCACGCGATTAATCAATTTATTGAATTAAATGATAAATCAGCATTCTTTTCAAGCGTGGGATTAATCAATTTCTGAATTAATCATAAATAAACATTCTTCATTCATGGCACGACAGGGTAATCCACTATACTTAACATTTTTCAATCCGTCATGAGTGTGATTGAGCAGGAGGATAATTCACAAGATGAAATTTAAGAGTGTAACAACAATCTTAATCTTTGATAGCATAGCTATACATCTCATTTTTGTTTGCAAGAATCTATTTATTATGAGTTTAATCTATACCATATTAAAATAACTATCTTGAACTAAAAAGAAGGACGAGATTAAATAATTATCCAACACTAGCACCCAATGAAAGGGATGCCATTATGATTTTTCTAAGAAATAAATTATGGACTATAAGCTTAAAGTAATTGTGTACAGTCTCTTTTCTCCCTTTAGATTGAACTAAAATTTCAGCATATTAATTCACCATCATTAAAATTATCCCAATTAAATTAACCCGCATACTAATCACTTCGGTGAGAGAGCTCAATAAATCAGTGAAGGAATAAACTCAGATCCAAGTTTAAACAAAAACGCAGAGAATCCGCAAGTAGAATCACAAGTCAAGGAGTGAAATTCGCTGAGAAAGTTAGAATAAAACACAAAGATTATGAAGTAAAACACAGAGGATAAACCCCCCTGGGTAAATCGTGAGTTAAGAATCATAATTTCGTTGAGCAAGTGGAATAAAAATGCAGGGATTATGAAGTAAAACGTAGAGGCTAACCTCTGGGTAAATCACGAGTTAAGGATCATAATTTCGCAAAGCAAGTGGAATAAAAATGCAGGGTTTATGAAGTAAAACGTAGAGGCTACCCCCCTTGGTAAATCACAAGTTAAGGATAGTAATTGCATTGAGAAAGTGGAATAAAAATGCAAGGATTATGAAGTAAAACGTAGAGGTTATCCCCCCTGGGTAAATCGCGAGTTAAGGTTCATAATTTCTCTAAGCAAGTGGACTAAAAATGCAGGGATTATGAAGTAAAACACAGAGGCTACCCCCTGGGTAAATTGTGGGTTAAGGATCATAATTTTTCTGAGCAAGTGGAATACAAATGCAAGGATTATGAAGTAAAATGCAGGGGCTAGCCCCCCCTGGTTAAATCGCGAGTTAAGGCTCATAATTTCGCTGAGAAAGTGGAGTAAAAATGCATGGATTATGAAGTAAAACGCAGAGGCTACCCCTTGGGTAAATCACTAGGAGATTCACAATTCTAGGATAATTTGTACATGTAAAAACGCAGAGGTTTCAAAGGGAATATCGCTAGAAGATTCACAATGTTGGGCGAAATTGTACAATAAAAAAAACGCAGAGGTTTAAAAGGGAAAATCACCAGGAGATTTCACAATGCTGGGCGTATTTGTACATATAAAAAACGTATAGGTTTAAAAGGGAATATCGCCAGTAGTTTCACAATGTTGAGCAAATCGGTACATATAAAAAAAACGCAGAGGTTTCAAAGTGGAAAATCACCAGGAGATTCACAATGTTGGGCGAATTGTGCATATAAAAATAATGCAGAGGTTTCAAACGGAATATCTCCATGAGTTTCACAATGCTGGACGAATTGGTACATGTAAAAAAAATGCACAGGTTTCAAAGTGGAAAATCTAGTGTCTTTCTCCTTCACCCTAGCCTTAATTTTATAATCTTGAGTTATAATCTATTTCTAATCTACAAAGTGATTAATGGTTGAGATTACTTCTCACACTCACTTGAGATGTAGATTACTTTTAGAATTTCCTTAAATAACTCCATTAATTTAATAATTAATTAATAAAAGCATTTTACTTTAATAATTCCTTTAACTAAAGTAAAGTTACCAAGATATAAGGCTTTAGATGATTTTTTCATGCTAGACACCAAGCCTATGTGGAAATACCTAGCTGATGCTACATGCATCAACGGTTTCGACCTTCCAAATTACAAGGAAAACTTTGCCTCTTTAGAAAAATACCCTTTTTAAACTTGCAATTGCAAAATTAACAACATGAATAGGTCCAATATGAAAGCCACACCCCAAGCAACTTGCGCAACTGAATTCTAAGGTATAATACAACATTGTCTTACTTTTTACAATAGGTTGTACATTTATGACTGCAAATGCAAAACTAAGTATATAGGCTTATGTAAAACAACTTAACAAATCATTTACAATTTTAACCACTCAAATTGAATAAGTTTTGAGACCTAGGTGTGCATTTTAGTGTATCCTAGTGTGCATTTTGCACCAAGGAAAAATTTACACCAACACAAAATTTATGAGTATTAAATTTATTTTATGAATGCAAATGCAAAACTAAGTTATAAAAAAAAAAATTATTTGATCTCCACTCGAAATATCAATACAATAATTTTTGTCTCGAAAAAAACAAAACTTGTAATATAATTTCTTGTAGGTAGATTCATACAATGTTATAATGATGCACTAAAGATCCCTTAAATATTGTAGATAAACACTATAGGTCACAACAAGCATCACATAAAAGACAAGTATGATTCAAAACAACATTGATATTCCATTAATTCCTCATAATAGTAGGATCTTTACATGATAGCCATCACATTTACAGTCTCCATTACAAAACTGGGCAAAGTGTAATACAAATTCTACACCTTTCTTATATCTAAAGATTCCTTCTAAGGTCTATCTAACAAGCATCTCCTTTCTTATCTCTCTACTTACAAACTTATATATTATGTTCCCCATGGGGACCACCTCAACCCATAAGTCGGTTACATATGTCGATCACAACTAACTTTACATGTATTCACAGGTCCTCAAGCTAGTTGTTACAACTATGAGGCGATTCTTACTTGAGTCACACTACACCTTGTTGTATCTAGTCGACTACCACAATTGATACTCAGAAGCATGTTTTATCCACTCACTAGCTTCACAATGTGGGGTGGTACTGAAGTAGCTTATAGTGTGAATTGGTTCCAAACTTGGTAGTGCACTAAAGGGTCTAATGGAATATATGGACTGCAGTATGGATATGGAGGGTTCACCACTACGCTGGAAGAGAGGAGTGGAAGTGATCCTTAATGGTTGATGATGTATTACAGACCAACTTGAGGTAGAGGATTATGGTGGGGATGGGAAATATTGATACAACCAACTATATGTTAACCATGAGTTATGGTTTTGTTGCGAGGGAACTACTGTGGTATCCTACACTTGAGTCAAACACCTTCAACGCCAATTTGTATTGACCAATCTAGACATGTTCCTTTTTAAGAACTACTTTGTCTCCCATCTCCTTGTATTATCGTAGTCCCTCATTAGTTTTGGCATCATTGATTCCTCCCCTTAAGATGTGCTCCTTTTCCTTTGGTCATCCCATTGTTGCATGAGACTTCCCCCTTTTCTATCTTGGGGCCCCCTAGGACTGTCAACATTGATGTGGCATGATTCTTCTTGATGGGTGGCACCATTCACATACAAGTGCAGTATTGTGACCTATGATCCGACCACCTGAATCCTTCCCAAGTTTCCCCCATGGTCGACATACTGTGCTAGGTCTCAATCAACTAACACTAACCGTCTTTACCACTATAATGCAGTAGTTGCCTGGTGCTAGTCTAACTTCAACAAGTTGATACAATTTCGGATTGATGGAGGACCCTAATTATAATTCCATGGACTAGTGTCCCTTTGTTATACAAAGGGTTAAATCTAGTACGTGACAGTACTAGTCAGGATCGACCATCATACAATGTCACCGATAGAATTAACTGACTTGTGGATTGAGATTCAATCATAGCCTATTTGGCGACATAGTTTATCTATGTCAGGTACTGTCCAACTTTCCCACATCATTCAAACTTCTTCTTTTTTTTGTGAAAAAAAAGAGAATGTATTACCTTATGCCATCAAAAGTGACACTTGTCAAAATATTACATCAAGACTCATCACCTGTTCTGCCACAGGTATGGAAACTAGAAAAGGTGGCACTGTGCATGGACACTACTGTGCACAGGTGGCATTGTGCATAGAAAATAACACATGTCTAAGAATTGTAGTGGCTTGCCACTTCTTCTGCCATATGGATGGAAACCAGAATAGGTGGTTTGCACCAATGTTTTATGGAAACAAAAAAACAAAACAGTTAATACCAGAAAAATAACAATAGAAAATATAAACGTAAGAAAACCCGGGCTTTCCTCCTGGCTGACCGTGAAGGCATAAGGTTGGAAGGAAGTCAGGCAGCGGCTCTTTGCAGGCTCACCTGATAAGGAATCAAACATGAAGTCCATGCGCTTGTTGAGGAGGATCTGTTTATACATCGGTTCTTCTAGATCCCTCCTCCTCTAAAAAATGAGGGCTATTTGTTCCTCTGTGAGCCTGCACGATATTGGTGAGGTGTGGTTTTCTAGGGCCTGTTGCATTGGCACTTTGGGTGGGTCATGTCCTTGTCTCTCATGCCATAATTCACCCCAATTGATTTCGTGGAATTTTTGCAGCAATCCGGCAGTAGAGGAGGAAACTCCTCCTCTACCGGACAACCTATCATGACCATCTCCTTGATGCCTTATTGTGTCGTTCGTTCATCGCCAACATCCTGCAAGGTATGAGGAATCTCCTCCACTATGCAACCTCCGTAATTGGGCTCTGGGATAGGCAAATGAGGCTCTTCCTGGGCTTCCATGTCCCAAATCTAATCAGAATGGGGATAATGGGTTGGGTTGCTTATTGGAAAGGGATGGAGAGCCATAGGTCCAATGTATCAGTGCATGCCTACTTGGTTGTAGTAGGTCGACCCGCGCTTGGGCTTACCTCTCTCACGGGGCATAACAAAACCAATCTTGGGGGGGGAAGAGTGCACAATGGAGAGGCTGAAAATGCTTGGGAGGGATAGAATGAAAAAAACAGAGGCCTGGGAGAGCCAAAGCTTGATAGCCAAGGGAGAATGAGCAACTGAGGACGAAAAACAGAGATAAGGGAATCAGCAGGGAAATCCCTGCGTGATGATGAATGAGGTGATGGAAATGGAGGCCATGAATATTGAAGTGTTGTGGGTAGGGGGCATCGTACCAGTTCCCATATACCATTTTTGAAACGCCATTAGAGTTTCTAGACCATATCGACGCTCTATGTTATGCTTATCGTAAATGCAAGGCATGTTAATTGAATTGGGGAGGGTTCTGGTGGCTAGGGACTTTAACTGCCTCTGCTACCAGTGCACCATGTGACATGCAGTCACCAGGTGGTACCCCATCCGGGGGACATCATGCAAACTTTTAATATGCACTCTATTCATCCATTAATCCTTGTCCCTTCCAATATCTCTCATCTAGTCTCATTTAATTGACATCTTTGGACAACTTGTTACACCTTAGCGGGCATAATAAGCCTGCAATGGACATTTTTATTCCCCATACCTGGCACAATTAAGGCCCGAGGTTCCAAATGCACCGATGAGAGGAATAATTTCATGACATGGAAATGCCACATGGGTTCCACAATGGAAGGCCATGGGGCAGTGGTGGAGTCACGATGGTGATGTTAGCATGGAGGCATCGACGATCTTGCCTGGGTACAAGAAATTTTAGTTGTAGTTGAGCAGGTCATCGAAAAGGTTGTTTTCTTACAAACCATCGAAGGGGAGTTGGAATTCTGACAACTAACAAACGTCTTTGGAAGTATGACGAACATCAAAACACCAACAAAAAAATACAACAAAATTTTGAGAATTAGTTAGTAATTTCCAATGGCAAGGTCGATTTTATCTGTATCGTCAAAATTCCCCATTGGAATCAAACAACACATGTACTAATGATTCTATCAAAATAAATTTTAGAATATAAAAAATTAAGGAGGCTTTTGTTTGTATAGGACTTTGTCTGCCACCGCCATTTCAAGTCTTAAGTCTCAGTTATCACTCTAATATAGTTTGGGAAATTGTAGGTTAGTTCCATCTTAACTAAAAATAACATCTCAAACAAGGCCTATTGAAACGTTATGTGAACTTGTCATAGCTTTGTCTCTACTTCCATTATAGTTTGAAAAATATTAAGTAACCACTTGAAGGTTGGTCCTCTAACATAAGTTTGATATTGATTTAGTTTTAATATCGTTCTTAGTAGTTATTTTTGGGAATACTGCTCAAAGTAATTTGTAATAATTATTCAAAACATTATTGAACCAATTTAGTTGATTTTTGTTGTTTTTATAGTTAGTGATTGTTTTCAAAAATTTAAAGATATATAAATATAATAAATATCATGAAAGAATGTTGAAGTGGTTATGTAAACTTGTTAGAGCCTTATCTCTACTTCTTTTGTATTTTGAAAAATATTATGTAAACGCTAGAAGGTTGATCCTCTAACATACGTTTAGACATGTTGAAATTTGACATCTTTGGATAGGATGTTGATCAATGACATTTTTAAATATATCTTTCACTCCTTCGTAACTTCCATTGTTATTCCAAGTAGTCTCCATATGTTCATGTATATGATATGCAAGTAAAGAGGGCACAAACTTGTATAGACATGGCCTATGTCCATTGATTTCAAGTGGATATTCATTTGTTTCATTCGCTATAAATTCTCTCATTTATCCTATTATTATTTTTAGTATATTATTCTTTGGTTCTCTAATCTTCTTTTTGAATCTCAATTCAAGATTTTGTTTATTTGGATTTATAATAAATAGTACAATTTACTTGGGGAAAGGATCTACCTTCTACTGGATAGATTACTCGAAACAACCTTCCAATGATTTCTCTCTAAATTTATTAAAATTGGAATCCATGAAAATTAAAAGTATTTAAATTAGAATATTATGATACACAATTTAGATGATGTCCATCTTGGTAACTATGTGTTAAAAGTGTAAAATATTTTAGGTTTTAATTGGTCATAGTCATATTAAGGTGGGATAGTATCCCTTATGATATTGTTTCATGGTGCCATGCCATACATCTATGTAGACATATCTGGAAGAAACATCCGGTGACCACATCAATAAATATACCTTTCACTTATTTGTCACCTTCCATAGTGATTACAATTTCTCTCCATATTTCTTGTATGTGATTCATGAGAAAAGAGACTACACAATGACATAGATGTGGCATGTGTCCACTAATTTTAGGTGGGTATTCATTTCTATTGAAGAGTCTCTTTGTTATTAATTCCAATATCTTATTATGTGGTTTTCTAATCTTTGTTTAGAATCTAATACCAGAATTTTTTTATTACTGATTTTTGGATTTATGATAAGTAGTGTAATAATATAGGGCTTCTAGAAGTAATTTTTTCTTAATTTCAATATCTTATTATGGGGCTTTCTATTCCTTTTTGTTGTAGAAGTAATTTTTTCTTACTTTCAATATCAGTTTTCTATTCTTTTTTTAGAATCTCAAATAAGGGTTTTCTTCTTTGGATTTTTGGATTTAAGACAAATAGTGTAATAATATGGAAGTTATAGAAGTAGTTTTTTCTTATTTTGGGTTTACTTGATATTTGTATTTTTTAAAGTGCCACATGTCATCTCCACATTGAGCATGTAAGGAATTACACATTTCTGTCATATTGACTGTAGAAAGCCCCTCTTAGGAAAACTAGATTTAATGTCTTTGCATATATTCCGAGAGAAAATGTTTTTCATCTTTTACACTAATAGTCTCACACTTTTTATAAACTCTTTTATGCCATGTGTCCTTTTTGAGTTAGCAACAATGGAAAAATAATTTGAACCATCTAACTTGAGCTAATGATTTATTTGTAATAGTTCAACTTTTTTTTTGCTGAGTCTATCTATGACTATACACATTTTCTTTTTAGATTTAATTATGATAGTTCTTTTAACATTATTATATCTTTAAGGGTGACCTCCTCCACTATATACTAGTGGTTTAACCAAGAAAGTGTGCCCTCTAGTCCAACTCCTTTTGAGCTTTGAGTGATTTTTACTTATGTTTAAAGTAAGATAGAAATCCTCTCAATCTTCATGCTAATTAACTTGTGCTTGTAGATTAAGTACATGATCATACAATGACTATCAATAAGTGGAAACCAAACCGGTGAATAGAGAACAAACTAAAGTATATTACATCTAATTTTAAACTTATTTCATATAAATAGCTTTTGAGTTTATTTAATTTTCCTCTACGTTTCCATGAAAACATTGACCCCAAAACTCGCATCTATATAATATTGGGCTACAAGGGTGTAGAAGAGGGCCTTCTTTTCTTCTCAAAGCAAAAATAAACTTTCCAAATTCGAACAAAATTATAATATGTGATTTGTTTGGATTTTAAAAACATTAACTTTATTTTATTTATATTTATCATTATTTTATCTTAGTTTAGAACAGGTTTTCTATTTTTTATGACTGGATATTTTTGTTTTTATATAGTCACACAAAAAAAAGTACTTTATTATTTTAAACATTAACTTAATGAAGATACTTATAAAATAACAATAAAATATATATACATTAATTTTATAAATTAAGATATGTGTAAAATAATAATAAAATAAGTCAATTTAGTGTAGCGTAGATTATTGTAAGGAATACTTGTTATCTTTTTACTTCGATTCAATT
>ML790375.1:155682-183123 GCA_009831015.1 Picea engelmannii | reverse complement strand
CACTCAAATTATATGTGTTTTGAGACCTAGGTGTTCATTTTAGAGTATCCTTGCATGCATTTTGCACCAAGGTAAAATTTACACCAACACAAAATTTATGACTATTTGATTTCTTCAATGACTACAAATGCAAAACTAAGTTATCAAAGAAATGGGTATTTGATTTCCACTCGATATATCAATACAGGGATTTTTGTCATGAATAAAAAATTACTTGTGATATAATTTCTTGTAGATAGATTTAGAAATTATTATAAAGATGCATTAAAGATTCATTAAAGATTGTTGATAAACACTAAAGATCACAACAAGCATCACATATATAAGACAAGTATGAGTCAAAACAATATTGATCTTCCATTAATTCCTTATAATAGTAGGAATTTTACGTGATAGACATCACAATTACAGTCTCCATTGCAAAATTGGGCAAAGTGTAATATAAATTCTACACCTTTCTTCTCTCTGAGGATTCCTCCTAAGGTCCCTCTAACAAGCCTTTCATTTCCTATCTCTCTACTTACAACTTTATATATTATGTTCCCCATGGGGACCACCTAGAACCATAGGTTGGTTTCATAAGTCAATCATAATTCTAACTTTACATGTATTCACAGGTCCTTCAGCTAGTTGTTACAATTCTAAGGCGATGCTTACTTGAGGCACACTCAGCCTTGTTGTACCCACTTGACCACCACAATCAATACTCAGAAGTGTGTTTTATTTATTCACGAGCTTCATATTGTGGGGTGGTACTGAAGTAGCTTACAGTGTGAATGGGTTCCAAACTTGATAGTGCATCGAAGGGTCTAATGGAAGATATGGAGTGTGGTATGGATATGAAGGGTTCACCACTAAGCATGAAGAGAGAAGTGGAAGTGATGGTTAATGGCGATGATGTATTACAGACTATCTTGAGGCAAGGATTATGGTGGGGAAGGGGAATGATTGATACAACCAGGTATATGTTCACCATGAGTTATGGTCTTGTTTCAATGGAATTGTCACAGTATCCTATACCTAGGTCAAAAACCTTCAAAGCTTATTTTTCCTGACCAAAATAGACATGTTCCTTCTCGTGAACTACTTTGACTCCCATATCCTTGTACTTTCACAGTCCCTCATCGGTGTTGGCATCATCGATTCCTCCCCTCAAGATGTGCTTATTTTCCTTTGGTCGTCCCACTATTGCTAGAGACTCCCCCTTTCTCTTTCTTGGGGCCTCCTGGAACTATCGACGTTGGTGTGGCATGGTTCTTGATCATTATAATTTATCCTAATTATAATTCCTTGGATCAATGTCCCTTCATTATACCAAGGAATAATTCAAGGACGTGGCAGTACTAGTCAGAACTGAGCATTATATGATGTCACTAATAGAATTTACTAAATTTTGACTTCAAATTCACTCAGAACCTATCTGGAGGCATAGCTAATTTGTATCAAGTATTGTCCAACTTGCCCATATCATGTGAAATTTTAATCTGCATTATGTTCATCCATTATTCCTTGTCCCTTACAATAGCCTTCTGGTACAGAAATTTGCTAGTACAGAAATTTGTCACATATATACTTTTGTTGGTTCCGATATGTGCTGGTATAGAAATTTGTCACATATATACTTCTGCTAATCATTTTAATAGAAATACTCTTTTCTCGTCCAATTGATATCTTGCAAATATTTGAATTATTATTCCATGGGCATATTTGTGATGAATTTAATGGATTATGCTAATCTATATGATAACACTATAAATTGTCACCATATGCTTGTGTATCTTGGTTATTGAGGACAAGTTGCAGGTATAAATCTTTGAGTTGCATGCTCAACGATGGTCTTCATCAAACGTCTGGATGAGGTAGACTCTTTTCCTTGTCTTGTTAGCATTTCATTTATATAGCATACTTGAGATTATAGTTGATTTTTGTGTGTCATTCTGTCTATTATGGTTTACCCCATGCCATAGAGAGATTTTCCTCGTAACAGAATTGACAACCATACTAGGGATTTATCTTCTTTTTGGGGGTTTGGAGTGTGTTCTCTTTGATTTTCTCTCTGTTATCTAGAGTTTCCTTGTCACCTGATTGATTGACAACCTATTTTTAGTTTGCATCTAAGTTTCTTGGCTTAACCCTTGCCATGTCAGTGTTTTACTATATATACGCGGTTTTTCCCTTAATAGACGTGTACATATGCGATTTTTCCTTTTGTAGGGTGCGTTCATACGCGATTTTTTCTCAAACAGTCACATACATAATCTCTTTAGTCTTGTTGACTGATTTTGGTGTCTGCTGGGTGAGTTTGGTTGGTTGTTGAGTCTTCTTAGGTCTTTGTCCTCCTAATTGTTAAGTGCTTACAGAGTGATAGGAAACATGTTAATTGTTGAATTTTCGGGCGGTATTCTTTCTTATCATCTTTTTCATTGGTTGTCCTTGCACCTTGGTCTGATTGTTTGTTTCTTGGTATCCTGCTTGTCTTGTCTCTTTTTTCTTGCAGTAGGGTTTGTATGTGAAGTTGTTATTCAGTCCTTGCATTTTCTTTTCTTTATATCGAAAATACTAAAAACAAATTGCTCATTTTGTATTATGGCATTTGCTCTTTTGATTACTTTGTATTGATTTTGACACATGTGGAGAGATTGTATTTCATTGAAATTGTAGAGATTTCATTGAAAGTTTCCTTTAGAAGCATACCCTCTCTTTAGAATTCAAGATTAGTACTTAGTGTTAGCGACGGAAGTCACTCCTGGATTGCAGCAGGAGCAGAGCTCGACACCCATCAGTTTATGTCACGATTTGTTTATAAGAAGGGGTGATCGAATGGAAGTTAACTCAAAACAATGTTGTTCTAACTCCGAAACTAGGCCAGGCATGCATGGGAAAGAGAGGTCTTAGATAAACTTCATACAGTGAGTTGTAGTAAGGGTGAGTAGGGGGAAGACTTGTATAAGAGAACTGCAAAGGTCTGTCGTAAACATCAGGTTTCTAACAAACTGTAGGAGAAAACATCTAAACGCAAGATCTTCTTACATTCAAACTCAGAAAACCGAAGAATACAACAATGCAACAATAAATCCTTTATCGTAACATAATTGCAATAATTCATGTGAATCAATCAGTCATGAACTCCCTCGGTATGAGATGAAAACTAGATGGGATAAGAAAACTGTCTGTCATTAAACAAGAAATCTTACATACAGATGCATAACCAGAGAACTAGAGACATCTACTAAAAATTTACAGTCGGGAGCTTCGCTCTACCATCGATGATTACAAAAGTGGCGAAAACGCCTACATATACTCAAAACAACAACAGCAGCAAAAACAAGACGTTGCATTAAAAACATTGTGTCTGCATGTCTTCTGATAGTCTGTGCATGCAAACTCTGGCCGATCGTGCACCCAAGACAAACGTTATCAGATTTCAGACTGTCCTATTGCAGATGAATCGACCAGCTTTAGTCCTTTTCTGGACTTTCTTTTTATGGCGGAGATGATGCTCAACCACCAGCAACAACCACAATAACTGGTTTCTTGGGACTGGAACAGTTCTGGTCAACTCTACCTTTGGGGACGTGGAGGTCTTCTCGAGGGTCCACATGGACCAACCGAACGGTTCACGGGATGAGAGGTGGAATATGTGGCATGCTTGACGAGGATGTTGTAGGTGCTAGTATGGTGAAGGTGAGGCGGGGGGAAGAGGGGTGCTTTCGTGGAAGTGATACGGGGACAGGGGACAACAAAGGGAGGGAGTTGTTGAGGCGGAGGTGACTGGGCGAAAGGGACACATGGCAGGCGGTGAGGACTTGGGACCTGTATATTCGTGCCACGTATAGATAAGGGGCCCGCTATAGTGAAATTTCATTCCGGACCCCCCCCCCCTCCATTAAAGGCATAACCGATGGGGGGGTCTGGAATTCAATACAGATCGTAGATCTAAGCGCCGAGACCTGGGTCGTCCAGATGCGCGCATACATTATCTCCGATTCCAGACCCCCCCCCCTTCTCGTTAAAGCCAGAATGACGGAGGGGGTGCGGAATTGGACTTCGTCCATGAATTTGAGTGCTTGGATCACGACCGTCCAGATCTGAGCCCTCTTTAAATTAAATGTGCCCAAGCTTCGCTGATGGATGAACGACTGAGATGACCTCGGTGCTTTCATCATGAAAATCCCGAAGGGCCCCACTCGTGGCTCAAATATTGCGACGTGTGTCCTTCAGATGGACGGTCTCGATTATTTCGGGATTCCTGACACCGGTGGTTCATGATGCAATTTTCCTCAAAATCCCGATGAACCAAATCGCGAAAGCACGTATGTACGACGCGTGTCCTCCAAAGGAACGATCGAGATGGTATTTGATGTTAGGAGAGCGCTGCCTCCATTACCAAGCTCGCTTGACGTGACCGAGTGCTAGGACCATAGGCTTAGCTTCAAAGGCGCTTATCGGCGTTTCGGGGTCCAGGGTTTCGAGATGTAGAACGACGTGAAACCCTCACCCTTCGAACTCCCGAATGCCGAAATGTCGACATGACTAGATCTCATGCCACGCTTCCTTTGGATGGACGAATGATATCCTTTCTTGCATGCAATATAGACACTACCCATTGCGATAATCCCAGTGCAACTCCGCTAACCGCGATTTCTCGTTGACCGTCGATCTGCTCCTATGGATGAATCTGAGTCGTTGACAACATAATTTCGCCCGTTTACTTGCTTGGAAGCCTGAAACGAGACTTTTTCGTGCTGTGCTTGGGCGCTTCTTGTGCAACTTTGCAGACGTGAATATTTTTGTGCCCAAGACAAGAATTGTTGTTAACATTAGGCTCCATGGGGGATAGAGTCGTCCCTGCGATGCTCTAAGGACTCATTTTGCAGTTCCAGTACCTTGTTGTTGGGCTATGGAGTCAAGCTCAAACCTCCTGCTAAGAAATATATGTCGAAAAGTAAAAAACCAAACAAACTAAACATAGACGCTCCAAGGAGCTTATTTATGTACAGTCCTAAACTAATAAAATCCTTTACATGGGGCTAGGTGAAAGAAAACTTCCACCATAGCCATTCAAGCAGCTTCCTGGATAGAAGCTCCTTCCTTCTGTCAATGATCACCAGCAGATAGTGTAACCATGACAGCAAAATGGCTACACTCTTCAACTTCTCCTCACGGGCTGAAGTTGATATGAAATAGGGTGGCTCCAAGGCATAAAGGACATGCCACTCCATGTATTCGCTGACAGGGTCATAGAATAAGTGGCGAATTTCAGAAAATTGGCGACAGGCAGCCTCCTGTGCTACACAGTTGTCCACCTGTGGATGAATATCTCTGATAAGTATAGGTAGGAGGAAAACTGACGCAGGCTCACTAATCTCAGGCGGTGGTTGTTCGTTGATTGGCTCCAGATAGAACATGAAATGCGTGCTCATCTGCTCCTTTGGTTCATCCTCCTCTTTGTGCACTCTCCAATCTTGTAAAAAGGGAACGGTCTCCCGATCCTTCTCTTCAATCCCAAATGTAAATACATCATGGGAAATCTCATAAAGGAAGAAAGAAAAATCCTCTTCCACAATGGCTTCCTCGTTTAAATCTGTGACAACAGGGTCATCGGGGGCAGATGCTAACGCATCCAAGAAATCTTCAATAATCTCTTCAAAAGAGCTACTTAGATCATCTGCCTTGAAGACTGGAAAATTCTCTTCGTTGTCTTCAGATTCCAATTTTTCACATTGAGGAGTGGGGAATATCGCTTGCTCCACTAGTTCACTCAGGTCATCTTCTTCCTCCCATGCTAGAAAATCCTCTGCACAGTCTTCATATTTCAACCTTTCTAATTGGGCAGAGAGATATTTCACCTGCTCCATCATCTCACTCAGGGAATCCTCTTACCCCCTTGGATATTCATCGTTTTCATAACCCACCTCTAATGCAGACGAATGGGGAGGAGAAAGGACTGGGTTCTGATCCGGGTCATCAAGACCATCTTCACAGCCTACGTCTGAAACAGTTCCATCTCGCATATAGTTGTGGCATCCCCCACAACAGTAATGACAAATTGACTCAGAGGGATACAACTTCTGACAGTAAGCGGTGAAAGTTGCATAGAACTCACTGAGTGAAGAAATGCTAGCAGGGGGTAAAGAATGATACCATCTACGCGCATCCCCTGCTAACGAGAACATGAACATCTTCAGTAATACATCTTCACGATGTATCTCCCACTGACGCATGAGTTCATGAAACTCACTAAGGTGTTGAGCAGGGTTGTCCTCTTCACATTTTCCAAATATGGGAAAATAATCGCCCCATTCATTCGGAGAGAGGACAACATTAGGAAAACCAGGAATAGCAGAAAAATTAAAAGGAGCAAACTTGCGAGCAAGGATTTTCTCCATATCGAACCAGTGGAGTCGGCAATCGATCCTTGAATCATGGAGTCGTCAGGTGAAAGATGCGCAGCTTCGAATGTGTCTGGTCCTTGTTCACCATCAAAGTCCAAATCCTAACGTTGTTGTTACCTCAGGAAGCTTCTCAGGTTGAGAAAGCTACTGCTGAAACCTTCTCGAGAAAGCTCCTTAGGGTCAGCTTTCAGGTGTGCTAACAGTAGCCACAGCTGAAACAGTGATGTGGAAACCTTGGAGTCGCCACAGTGGAGTCGTCAGGTGCACAGTAGCAATATTGAAGGGCTCTGATGTCTGATGCACCTTCAAAATTAGAGGCTCAATGTCGTTCTTCCCAAGGAAAATCTTCAACTTCGTCCCCGGCAACGACGCCAAAAATGTTAGCGCCGGAAGTCACTCCTGGATTGCAGCAGGAGCAGAGCCCGACGCCCATCAATTTATGTCATGATTTGTTTATAAAAAGGGGTGATCGAATGGAATTTAACTCAAAACAATGTTGTTCTAACTTCGAAACTAGGCCAGGCATGCATGGGCAAGTGAGGTCTTAGATAAACTTCAGACAGTGAGTTGTAGTAAGGGTGAGTCGGGGGAAGACTTGTATAAGAGAACTGCAAAGGTCTGTCGTAAACATCAAGTTTCTAACAGACTGTAGGAGAAAACATCTAAACGCAAGATCTTCTTACATTCAAACACATAAAACCGAAGAATACAACAATGCAACAATAAATCCTTTATCGTAACATAATTGTAATAATTCATGTGAATCAGTCAATCATGAACTCCCTCGGTATGAGATGAAAACTAGATGGCATAAGAAAACTGTCTGTCATTAAACAAGAAATATTACATACAGATGCATAACCAGAGAACTAGAGACGTCTACTAAAACTTTACAGTCGGGAGCTTCTCTCTACCATCGATGATTACAAAAATGGCGAAAACGCCTACATATACTCAAAACAACAACAACGGCAAAAACAAGACGTTGCATTAAAAACATTGTGTCTGCATGTCTTCTGACAGTCTGTGCATGTAGACTCTGGCTGATCGTGCACCCAAGACAAACGCTATCAGATTTCAGATTGTCCTGTTGTAGATGAATCGACGAGCTTTAGTCCTTTGCTGGACATTCTTTTCATGGCGGAGATGATGCTCAACCACCAGCAACAACCACAATAACTTCTTTCTTGGGACTGGAACAATTCTGGTCAACTCTACCTTTTGGGGACATGGAGGTCTTCTCGAGGGGCCACCTAGACCAGCCGAACAGTTCACGGGATGAGAGGTGGAAAATGTGGCATGCTTGACGAGGATGTTGTAGGTGCCAGTATGGTGAAGGTTAGGCGGGGGGAAAAGGGGTGCTTTCGTGGAAGTGATACGGGGACAGGGGACAACGAAGGGAGGGAGGTGTTGAGGTGGAGGTGACTGGGTGAAAGGGTCACATGGCAGGCGGTGAGGACTTGGGACCAGTATATTCGTGCCACGTATAGATAGGGAGCCCGCTATAGTGAAATTCCATTCCGGACCCCCCCCCTCCATTAAAGGCAGAACCGATGGGGGGGTCCGGAATTCAAGACAGACCATAGATATAAGCGCCGAGACTTGGGCCATCCAGATGCACGCATGCATTATCTCCGATTCCAGACCCCCCCCCTTCTCGTTAAATCCAGAATGACGGAGGGGGTGCGAAATTGGACTTCGTCCGTGAATTTGAGTGCCTGGATCACGACCGTCCAGATCTGCGCCTCTTTAAATTAAATGTGCCCGAGCCTCGCTGATGGATGAACGACTGAGATGACCTTGGCACTTTCATCATGAAAATCCCGAAGGGCCCCACTCGTGGCTCAACTATTGTGCCGTGTGTCCTTCAAATGGACGGTCCCGATTCTTTTGGGGTTCCTGGCATCGGTGGTTCACGATGCAATTTTCCTCAAAATCCTGATTGACCAAACCGCGAAAGCACAGATGTATGTCGCGTGTCCTCCAGAGGAACGGTCGAGATGGTATTTGATGTTAGGAGAGGGTTGCCTCCATTACCAGGCTCGCTTGACGTGACCAGGTGCTAGGACCATAGGCTTAGCTTCAAAGGCGCTTATCGACGTTTTGGGGTTCGGGGTTTCGAGATGTAGAACGACGTGAAATTCTCACCCTTCGAACTCCCAAATGTCGAAATGCCGACGTGACTAGATCTCGCGCCACGCTTCCTTTGGATGGACGACTGATATCCTTTCTTGCATGCAATATAGACGCTACCCATCACGCTAATCCCGGCACAACTCCGCTAACCGCGATTTCCTGCCAACCGTCGATCTGTTCCTATGGATGAATCTGGGCCGTTGACAGTATAATTTCGCCCGTTTACTTACTTGGAATCCTGAAACGATACTTTTTCGTGCTGTGCTTGGGCGCTTCTCGTGCAACATTGCAGACCTAAATATTTTTGTGCCCAATACAAGAATTGTTGTTAACACTTAGTACTTAACAGTGTTTTTATATTCGCTTCTTTCATATGTTGAGTCATAATACCATCAGTTTCACAACCACACCTCTTGAGTAAGCAGAAGCCATTAAAAGTAACGTTGATTAACTAAAATTGATTAGGAACAATTTTATTTTTCAAGGTACACAAACAAGTATGGGACATAGGGCCTTGGAATAGGATTTTGTGAGTAAACTTATCCAAGACTATTAAACTAAACATATGTGTCTGACCAGGGAGTGGTGAAACCCATTATGTAATTAGTGACATCAGGAGATTCCACTCACACCGGAGTTAAGAACAAGGTCGCATGAAATTGGTTGCAAAGATATCCCTATAATACCTTCTTAACGTCAGAGATATTTTTGGGGTTCTATTCATATTTGGAGGTCTTGCTAGTACCTTTACCTCCATGAGAGGCGGTGCTTTCAAGATTTTCTCTTTGTTACCTTTCCCATACGGTGGACCGGACTTACGACTGTTCGTCTACACATTGGTTATATCATGGTGACTCTAGTTGCTTGATATAGGTAGCCACATAGGTTACTTGTAAGGGTTATTCTGCAGGTACCTTGAGTCATATAAGGGTCGGACAACATACAGCCTTTATGGAGGATTACCTCTTCGGGGGAATCTGACCAACTGCGTTGTTAAGCCCACAAGGGCCCTTATAACTAATTCTGATACCTCCAATCTTTTGAAGGGAGTAGTAGGCCCCTCTTGGGCGAGACATACCTACTCTAGTGTGGGAGGCCCCTTTTCAGCCACTATATCATGTTTTTGTGCATTGGCTTTTTTTCTTTACTTTGGTGTGCTATATGATTATTAGTTGGCCTTAGGATTTTGTATTGCGTCGTGAGTTTTCATTGCTATTGTTAGTGGAGCCCCTGTGACTCCGTCAGTTAGTGTTACCCAACCCATGGTCTTTGTTCATTCCATGGGGACGAATCCTTTTGTATTTTTGAGTGCTACGTTGAATCATGATACTCAGCCAATACCTTGGGCCTCTAATCCTTTTTCTTTTGGTATGCTAGACACATCTTCGCACTTGCCATCCTCTGTCTCATCTTCTTATGTGAATCTTAGTTTTGGGTCCAAGGGCATGATGCCTCCTTATTCTCCCTTTTAGTTTGTTGGGAATCATATCCCTCAACCAACTCTTACGTTAGGAGGTTGGAATCCTCCTACCTATGGAACCAATCCTAGATTCGATTTTCTAGGATCGAGTGCTCAAATGGGTAGTCCTTCTACTTATTACATCCTGTCCATCTATCTTTCTTCCACTATGTCGGTTCCCTTTTCTCATGGCGGACCTCATTTTGTCCTCTGGTGTTTCATCCGAGGGGAGTTAGTTTTATAGTATGGGCAACCCTCTTCATGGAGTTCCTTCATCTGGGGGCAACATATATCCTCACCTGAGTAACCCTTTTCATGTTGCTTTCTCTTCACAAGTGTATTCCTCGGTGATAATGCCCTTACAACCTTTTATGAATCAGTTCAGAGGAAGATACTATCTTATCGGACAGGGCCATGGTGTATACCAAAACCCTTCTTGGCCCGCAATCTCTCAAAACCATTATTTCTTAGGACATTGCTCTCTGATTCCACAACCAGTCGTTGCATGTCATGTTGGAAGCACAAGTTCGGTCACTACAAGTCATACTGACATTATATCACCAACCTCTGCTAGTCATGTTGGAGATAGGTCAACAACCTTTGCAAGTCATGTTGAAGACCAACAACTAGTCGTTGCATGTCATGTTGGGGGCACAACTCTAGTCACTTCTAATCACACTACACAAACATCACCAATCTATGTTAGTCATGTTGGGGATTCATCACCAACCTCTTCTAGTCATGTTGGGGATAGGTCAACAACCTCTGCAAGTCATGTTGAAGATCAACTGTTAGCCTCTGCAAGTCATGCTGGGAGCATGCCACTAGACACTACAAGTCATGTTGGGGGAATTCATACGATTGAGAAGCCTAGACGTATAGGACATAATCCCTAGTTCCTTTGTATATTTTGCAAAGGAGATCATCTAATTCATTTGTGCCCTGCTATTGTCGTGGTACAAGAAGTGAGGTCCTTGTTTGATAGCCCTTCGGGTTCTGTGTCGTCTTTGGTTTCCCAACATTATAATCCTTCTTTGGTTGATACAACGTTCATGTCGATGCAATCTTCAGCTGACACCACTCTTCTTTTAGGGGGTGATGCAACTCTTGACCATGTTGTCTTGCATCCTGTTCAACTAGCAGTCGTTTCGATGCAATCTTCAGCCGACACCACTCATGTTTTTGGGGGTGATGCGTCTCTAGACCATGTTGTATCGCATCCTATTCAACCAAAGGTTGAATAAGTGGTCATTTTGATGCAATCTTCAGTCGATCCCACTCTTCTCTTGGAGAGTGACAAGTCTAAGGAAGTGGCATTGCCAATGCAATCTTTGGTCAATCTCACTCTTCTTTTGGGGGGTGATGCATCTTTCGACCATGTCCTTAGAATTTCTAGTCCAGTATCTTCTGAACAAGGGAGTATTCCACTCTCTTTGAGTACACTCCCTCCAAGTCCTAGGATGATTTCCTTTCATTGGAATGATATTGTAGATGATGGATCCTCTGCAAGCATTTTATCATCTTTGGCTTGGAAAGTTTTAGGTTCTCCCAAGCTTGTGTCAACTATCAGTGAGTTGTTGTCTTGCGACAGAATTCATGCATGGGAGCCTTGGCCTCCCCCATAATATGTTGCTTAGAACAGCATCCCTGAGTCTTAATTAAGCTATTTTCCGACTCTCTAAAAAACGAAAATATTGTCGAGTGAACTTGTCTCTTTCACACTCGTTAAATGGTTTTGAAAGGACGTCTATTTGGTGTAAGTTTAACCTTTTTTTGGACCAAGCAGACTACTTACGAAAAATGAATACTCTAGTCACCATTGCCTGGAAGAGTTCTCCTGGGTATTATTTTATATTTTTTCGGACCTAGGGGACTAAATCTATGAAAAAGGGGCATTCTTTGGAGTTAAGTTGTAATCTCATTCCATCATCGTGATTGAAATATTGAGCATATTGTTGGTTCCCTCTTTCTCATTATAAGCCTCTTACCTCAACAATTTGCATCACTAGCGAAGAAGAGCCTTGTTTATATCCTTTGCAGCTTGACACTTTGTACCCTAAGAGGAAACATTCCCCCGAGTGTCCATGCCTCAAATGCACTTCCTTGCATTGAACATAGGTATGTTCCACGGTTTGGAGCTACTTGCTTACTCACAACACTCGTTTCCTCTCTTATATCATAGCATTGTTTTGCCTATGCAAAAAACAAAACAAAAAAGATGAGCGGGAAAAGAATATTATATCATATAGGCACAGTCGTGTCTCCTTTGAACAGAGCACAAACTTTTGAGTCCACTATCATCCAAAGTTTGGGTTTAGCATGACCTTAGGAAGTTGAGCTCATTATTTAGAGTTTACTCCTTTGAATGATATTCTTCCAGTCCCTATGGAGAGTTTGTTGATACGCATCAACCTGCATCATGAAGTTTTATCATCAATTCTATGTTGTCTGAGTTATCCATATGTCTCATGCTCTCGTTCAAAGGATGTCTATAACCCTGTGTCGACCATTTCTCATAACTCTTTACTTTGCATGTCGACCATACCCTCAGTGTGTCTCAGAGTCACATGAATTTGTAGTCCTACCATGCACCCTAGTCCTACTTTCATTATGGGTAGGTAACCTTGAACCCAGGGGTCGATATCTCCTCCTTGGTCGCTGACTGGGGGGTTTCCCTTATGTTTGACAACAAGAAATCTATTCACACATTGGGATTCGTGGAGTTTCTTGGATGTCATTAGCCTTATTGGTGGTTTCCTCACCTTTGTCGGCAACCTTCCTCATTGGCTACTATTAAGAGGGTCTCTTTTATGCACTACTTGCACCTGGTGCAAGTACTGTATGAAAGATCCTCCTAATCATAAAGCTATTGCTTTGTACCTCATGTTGACTGATGAGAGATTCCCTAATTCTCTCCTTTCACAGGGTCTCATTCCATCGACTCCTTCTCATCTATTCTAGAAATGAGGCGTAGAGTCCTATGAGTACCTAGAGGCTTGCAGTCATCAGTGGCAGGTTATCGCACCATCGATAATTGAGAATAAATCAATGTCTCATGATCAATGGATTCTTCAAGTGTTCGACCTCAACACCCTTATTCACACTTGTAAGAATGTACTTAGTGCCTTAATACCTACTTTCATTATCGGTAGGTTGTCTCGTGTTTGTTAACGATACACCTTAATGATTGGTAATCAAATGAAGTCTCATTGTGTTCAACCTCTACTCCTTTATTCACATGATGTAAACTTGCACCTTCAGTGGATAGTGTAGAAGACCTCCAGTGTACAGTAGCAGCGTTCCTAATATGTTGTTGTCCTTCATTGGACCAGTACCTATATGACTTCATTGATCATGAGAAATCAAATTGTACTCCATTGTATACATATATCTTCAGATTGATTTTGAGACTAGTTTCCACTAGGCCTTGTTCGTGGTTATGATAGCCTATGGCATGTGTTTGCTTTGTATTGCCTATTCATGGCCATGAACAACTATTTGGTATATTTCCACATGAATCTACAGTGTAATTCAGATTGGCAGCCATGTGTACAAAGTCATTATGGATTGTAATATTCTCATGAGTAACTAGCACTTCCAATTAAGTCTCCATTACTCTACTTCTGGGAATTATAATGTATTTCGTCTATCGAATATACTCCTCTAACCTCACACATTAGGGGGGCATCTGTTACAAAAAAAATTTCCTCACCCCATGCAACTTGCTTGGATGGCCTTTCCATTTCCCTATGCAGACTTGAAGTCCCCTTTTGTACTTTCCAGAGCAAAAAAAACACATTTTTCCACATATGCGTGCCCTATCAGTTAGACAACAAGTGTATACGTAGGTTGTTCCACTATAGCCCGCGTACATCGGGTTTGGTGCTCAAAATTAAACGGTATGTTGGGTTTCCATGACACGTCACGGGATCCATGATCCTTGGCCTTCCATATACTATAAATGTTTTGACTCGACCCTTTAGTTCCATTTGAAGGCTATAAATTGAGCCATATCCAATCCTGAAGGAGAGAATTCAACTTTGAGAGCAAAGAAACTCTGGAGAAATTCATTTCATATTGAGTCTGCATCCCTTTATCCTTGAAATTTTGAACTCCTTGTTCAGTCCCCAAGTTCTTCCTTCTTTGTGATGGAGAACCTCATTGTCTCCTTTATATGAGCTTGTCTTTGGTGGATGATTGAAGTGGTGGAGGCCCGGTTGGAGGGACTTAGTTTCTCGGTTCCGATATGTGTCGGTACATAACTCTGTCACATATATACTTATGCTTATTATTTTAATAGAAATACTCTTTTCTCATCCAATTGATATCTTGCAAATATTTGAATTATTATTCCATGGGCATATTTGTTATGAATGTTAATGGATTATGATAATCCATATGTTAACACTATATATCGTCACCATATGCTTGTGTATCTTGGTTGTTGAGGACAAGTTGCAAGTATAAATCTTTGAGTTGTGTGCTCAATGGTGGTCTTCATCAAACGTCCAAATGAGGTAGTCTCTTTGCCTTATCTTGTTAGCATTTCATTTATATAGCATATTTGAGATTAGAGTTGATTTTTGGGTGTCATCATGTCCCTTCTGGTTTACCCCATGCCATAAAAAGTGTCATCATGTCTCTTTTTCTTTCCACGGGAAAAAATGCTCTTTATATTCAAAAGGATAAAAACATATACATTCAAAGAGGTCAAAACAAGTTAAATATTCGAGAGATGTGTACTGTTCTTTTCACAATGTATCTCGAAATGGAAAAATTTATGTCCAATCTTATGTACTTCCTATCCCAAATCTCTACTATAATTTTCAGCAAGACTAATAAAGATAAGCAGAAAAGCAGGAATTAAGACAAATTCAAAGAGATAGCGAGATGGTTGGTCCTTCGTTTCCATCCTCCCATTGAGAAAATTGAATTTGGCCGAGAGGTGATGACAAAGCTTTTTTTGATAGGGTGTCCACCTCGTTGTTATCCTTCCTATATATATGAGAGAAAGAAAGATTATTTATGTGTCTTGAAGCCTCTTGTGTTCTTTATTTCCATCACTCCAGTGTTGCCACATGGAGATCAGCCTGTCCATTTAGCTAGTCGATAATGACTTTGGAATCGCCAAGTAATAACAACTCTTTAAGATCTAGTCTTTGAGCCAGGATAAGAGAATCCCACGCTCCCATTAGTTCTGCCTTCGTATTAGAGCCTTGTCCGCAATTTAGAGTCCAACGAATACAAGTGTGAGCGTTTATGAGAATTTTTCCTCCCGCCCCGCAAAGAGAGCCCCGTTGTTGTGCAACACTGTCGAACAGGCCACTGCTCTGTCAGTCGGTATGGTTATCTTGTGTCTGCCACTGGGCAGGTCTTTGGTTTGTGTTCCATATGAGGCCACCTCAACTAAAATGTTCTTAACCACCCTTTGGATCGATGGGGATCTCTCTTCAAAGAGAGCATAATTTCTGGCAATCCAGACATGCCAACAAAGATGGAATGGCAACATTGGGTGATTTCTGTTAGCGACTAGCCAATTGCGGAAGCATTGAGGCACATTGGTACCAGTCCAGGGCTCGACAAGAGTTAAAGCAGTGGAGAAATGTTGCCAAACCAAGAAAATAAAGTTACAATGCAAAAATAAATGATTAACTGACTCGGAATTTAGTTTGCACAGAATGCAGCGGTTTGGGCCCTCCCATCCACGAGTCTGAAGATTATCTCAAACCAGGAGCTTATTTTTTGTCAGGAGCCAAAAGAACAGTTTAATTTTCATGGGGAAGTCCCCCTTCCATAATTTCTTGCGCCAGCTTTCATCGTTATGTCTCCAAAATTTTGTGGCCAACGCATGGTAAGAATTCTTAACAGTGATAATGTCGGTGTTATCCCCACCCATCCATATAAGGGAGTCTAGCCTCTCCAGAAGGCAGATTCCAGCTCCTGTTAATTATTGTGTAAAATCGTTCCATTCAGCGTCCAATTCCGATTCGAGCTGTAAAAGGGATCAATTAAACCAATTTTTTCCTAACTATCCACGGCTAGGCTGGTGGCTGAGTTGATACAGGAAGTGAATACCTTTGTTGTGTAATCGAGCCAAAAGAGGAGGAGAGAGCAGGGACTTAACGCCCAAGCCCAAGATGGAGTCCCTTCTAATTTCGATCAAAGATCCATTACCAGGTTTCCAAGCGATCCATTGAAGAATGATTGGAAGCGATTTAAAGAGATGTTTCCAGGTTTGTGAGCCTCTTGGAGGAGTAGTCGAGGCCGATTTGATCCAGATATGTACCGGAAGGTGTGGTATATAATTTTGTTTTATAACCTTTCTCCAAAGGCCTGGAGCCATCAAAATTCTCCAGAGAGTATTTTCCGAGATCGCCCTGTAAAAGAAAAGCAAGTTTTTAAGTCCCCAGCCACCCATCGATTTTGGTTTTGAGATTACCTCCCACCTGCAAAGATGGTATCCTTTGTTTTGTTTGTTGCATGTCCAGAGGAAGGTGAAAATTAATTGTTGAAGAGTCTTTAAAACAAATAAAGGAATGTGAGCTAGAGCCATCCAATACACGGGAAGGCTTTCCAAGACAGCCTTTATTAGAACGAATATGCCTCCCAGTGATAGAAATCTCTTGCACCAGTGGTGGATTCTACAATCAAATCTTTCAATAAGCCAATTCCAATCCTTTTTTGCATTGCTGGAAGGTTTGATGAAGAAACCAAGGTAATTGAACCCCTCGTCGAGATCTCGTGAGTCAATACCAAAAAATAATTTTAGTTCTGACAGTAAAACCTCCTGAGCTCCCGAAGCCAGGAAAGTAGACTTATGGTAATTGATCTCTAAACCTGAAGCAGAGAAGAAAGTGTGAAGGAGAGAGTGGATTACTGAACATTCAGACAAATTTGCGTTGGTCATGATGATCACGTCGTCTACGAAAAGTAAATGTAGAATATTTAGCATCCTCAAAACTTTAATCCCTTTCAGGTGTCCTTCCGCTTGGATTTTTTTGAGTAAAATGTTGAGGCACTCCAAGACCAAGATGAAAAGAAAGGGCAATAGGGGGCATCCCTGTCGGAGCCCTCTCTCACAGTTGAATAATTTTGTAGCCTCCCCATTGATCATAACAACAAGGGTGGCTAAGGAAATACAACCCATGATCCAGTTGGTCGTGATCACCCCAAAGCCACATTGTAAAAGGATTAAATGCAGAAAAATCCATTTGATACAGTCAAAGGCCTTTTTGAGGTCCAGTTTTAGGAGGATGTCTTGGAGGTGTTTTGTCTTTATACTATGAATGCATTTCTGCGCGGTGCCAATGGCATCGAGAATTTGTCTCCCTTTAAGGAAGCCAAGTTGTTCGTCAGATAGATCCTGGGAGAGGATAGGATGGATCCTTCTAGCAATAATCTTAAAAAATATTTGGTAGCACATATTGCAAAGCGAGATGGGACGAAAGTCTGCAAACTGTCGGGGAAGGTTTGATTTTGGAATCAGAACAATGAAGGTATTATTTAGATGGTTTTTTACTACCCCTCTGGATCTCGTATCCTCCACTACGTCCAACAGATCTTGACCCATAATATCAAAGTAGTGGAGGTATAATTCTACAGACCAACCATCGGGTCTTGGGATTTTTTCTTTTTTGAATCCTTTGATAACCTCTAAAATTTCCTCCAAAGAGAAAGGGGTTTCTAAAACTCTAGCCTCCTCGTCAGATACCTACTTTGGGAATAGACTTGTTGTTTCAATCTGAACGTTGATGTTGAACGCATTAGGTTCCTGGTAAAAATATTTGAAGTGTGTGAAAGCCGTTGTTTTGATGGCTTCTGTAGATTGGTGAAGTCTACCTCCCTCTTCCTCTATTTCCCACAAAAAAAAATTAGAACTGCAAAAACTAGCCACCCTGTGAAAGAAACGAGTGTTTTTATCCCCACCTGCCAGCCAAAGCATTCTACTCTTCAAATGCCATCTTTCCTCTTCCTAATGAAGGAAAATGTTGCAAGATCCTTCTAAACAGTGCACTTGATGATCTAAATCCACTCTACAAGTGTCCATAGCCTTTGATCGGACTAGATCCTCCAATTCTTGTTCTATTCTACACAAATCTGCCTTTTCCTTTTTCTTTTTATCTTTTAACCAGAGAATGGAAACAACTTTTAATATGGAGAGTTTTCTAATCAGATTGCCTTGGGCATATTCGGGGATATTAAGGGTGGTGTCATACCACACCGATCTAACCAACAGATCGAAAGAATCCTCCTTCAGCGATTGCAGGTTAAATTTAAAAGGATGTTTAGCTCCAAAACCTCTTTCACCTATCTGTAGACAGATTGGTGCGTGATCAGAAAGATATGGAAGATTTACCCATGCACAAAATCTGCAAGTAGGTGAGAGAAAGTGTTATCAGACTAATCGGTAGGTGCGGACACTAACTGATCTCCCTAGATCCACCTGGATCTAGAACAAAACAAGACAGGACATGACTCTTTCCCTAAGTTTTGACCATTGAATCAACTAGTAAGAAGGAACAAGTAACATACCTTTATATCGCTTCCTAGGGTCTTTTTTGCTCCCGCTTCGCTCCAGTGCTCTCGTGAAGTCAAGACCAAGACAACACAAACCAACCAAAGTGAAGATAGCTCAATATATTCAATAGTCAACTTATGTGTATGATCAAGGAATTACATAATAAAGTGAGATTAGTTTTATGGGAAAGGGACATGCCAGTGTATCATATTAATGGAAAGTAAAGATTACAACCTGAGCCTTGATGTCGCAAACCTCCTTTCGATGGCTCTTGGCTCCAACACACACACTTGCTCAATTCTTGTATGAAGAAGATCAAATATTCTTGGTAGACTTGCTAGGGTCTCCAAGTTGTTGTTCAGGCTAAGTCCTTCACACAAATCTTTTCACCAATTCTCCAATGAATCTTGCCTAACCTTTTCCATGAGAATTCCCTCAATATATAGGAGAGAATGAGTTAGTTTCTTTGATAAGAATGATCCCACAATATCTGGGAATCCAGTACAAAGATAACCATTCGAATGCCAACCCATCCTTCTAGAAGATTCCCTTCTAGAAACATAGAGAAACCATCTTTTTCCATGCTTTAGGAAGAGTTCACACCCTAGTTGTTCAACACAATGCGAGAATTTCGCACCCTGACTTAAGGCAGCCTGCGAGAATCATGCATTCTCGCACCCAAATGTATTAGCAGCCTGTGAACCTTCTTCAAAAATGAGTATTCTGGGAAGAGATGAAAGAAACTTTTCTCAGGAGAAAGTTCTTATGAAGAGCCTGAGTACACCATCATCAACACATCATCATGATGACCAAAATCATGGGTAACAGAATGCCCCCCAAAGTATGAGGTTGGAACCAGTGATAGCCGAAAGACTTTGTAAGCTGCATGTGTGTGTCGGAAATAAGGAGCACACCTAATCGGAAACCTGCGAACAACCAAGCATCTGCAGAATATCATATATATCAATTCTGAGGTAGGCATTCCCATACTCAGATCACAGACTGATGACATTGTAGAAATGGGTCATGGCCACCAATCATACACTGTGGATCCATGCCGTCAAAATATAGCATAGCCACCAGGAATATACTGTGGATCTATGCAAGAAATTTCAAATTAAGACGACATAGCCACAAGACATACACAGTGGATCTATGTGTCGCAAAGTATACATACTCCATCGCAACCTGGACAAAAGAGATGATATCCAGGGTCTTCAAACTCGTCGTCCAAAGTACGAATCTAACCATGTGATTACATGTGTTGAAGTCGAATATGGCAGAAACCATTTGATTACCGGTCATTGATGAAACCATTAACAAGTGAGAGAGAAATCACCATTGATGTCAATGACTCCCAAGGTACTCTAGTACAATCCATCGAGTGTGAATGAATGAGTTGAAGTCGAACATTCGATGGAATCTTTCAATCAGTGGTCAATGATGTAAACCCACTGTTGAAAGCGAGGAAACCTGCCATTGAGGCATGCAAGCTCCAAGGTACCAAAGAATTTCTAAGTCTTGATTCTGGATAATGAGCTGAAATTGACAGAACAAAACTCGTCACAGGAGGGCCTTGATGTATCCCCCATCAATGACACGAAATGAGTAACAGATTTTGAAGGTGAAAACAGAGTATGATGTAAATTTCACTGGACACAGGGAAGGACGACACGAAGAGAATGGCTAATTGCAGATGATCGACTCAATATAGGTTTCAGATGGACTTCTCTTGAACATATGAACGACACAACCAATGATTTGGCAACATTGACTCAAAGACGACACAGGGAATGACCTTGTAGCAAATCGAATGAGAGACAAATGGATTTCTCAAACCGGCTTCAAATGTAATGAATAGGGGGTGTCATGTTCAAGAGCGACACTCACTGCCAATCAATACGAAAATGAAAACATATCCCTTTCCCAAATTTCCCCCCACTATTTCTGGCGAGTACCTCTTATTTTTACGCAAGCTTGAGGAGGATAACATATGCTTGTTGATATAAGTTTATCCTTCGGATAAGTCCTTTGGAGTATATTTAACGAACCCTGAGAAAGAGTGGTTCGGTCCTATTACGGGTCTGTGGATGTTTGTTTAACGAGTCCAAAGATAGAAAACTCGAAAGTTTTTCATGATTATAGAGTCTGGAAAAACACTTAAAAGAGAACTCTCTCAGTTCTTTTTTCGTAAAATAGTCTGGATGAGACCGAAAAAAAGATAAATTATCGCTCACCAGACACTTACTTCAAATACTTTATCGAGCGTGAAAATAGCAAGGTCGCTCGGCTATCTTTTCATGTTTAGAGAGTCTGAAAAGAGCTTAAAGAGGACTCCAGGGGGGTTCATTTTTCGTATAACCTTGTTGATCCCGAAAAAGTAATAAAAGCATGCTCGATTGCGTTCTCATGTATTTTCGAGCGCAAGAACGGACAAAGACCACGCTCGAGGTTTTATACAAAAACCATAAAAAATAATTAAAACACGCAATGACAAAAAAAAATGTTTGTATCCATGTATTGGATCATCAAAATTGTTACGCCTGCAAAAGTTACACTTAAAAAAGGCATTAGGGATTAGGGTATAATAGATAAATAATCATAAAAAACCAAATGACATAGTAAAAGTAAAAAAATGAGTAAATACTATTTTTACCACATTATTTTTACCTTCCCACTAATTGAGCTCAAAAACCCCTCTTTTACCCTCAAAGTTCGGCGTCAGATTGCGGGAACTACGACAGACCATTAAGCGAGCCATCAGCGACAGTAAGGTAAGCTCTTTGTCCTTAACACTTTCATGGTTTAATTTTGCAATTTCATTGGTTAAATTTCATTTTTTGGTTGATTTTGCAAGCCCTACTTGCGCGCTGTCATTCTCGCAGGTAGGCTACACAGGACTTGCGAGAATGGGCCATTCTCGCAGGTGACCCTTGAGCAGCCTGGGAAGTTCTCGCACTGTGCACACAGGGCACCTGCGAGAATTGCAGAGGTCAAAACTTTTTTTTAAATTTACCCAATGAACAAGAACCAAATCATGAAAAAAGTTGTTAATCTTCTTTTTGTGTTCCTTATGCAGATAATTGGCCATCAAAATGGTGCTTGAATGGCGCGAAAGGGAGCACGAAGAAGACAATGCAATGGTCGAAAATCATCCACCTACTATTGTTTCTTTGAGAGATTGTGGCCTCCTGAAGTACTTTCGTATCCAGGGTATGAAGGCCGAAGTCAGGTTGTTAGAGTACCCGGTTCGTATGTAGGACTTTGATCAGCAGGTATTTCATGTGGGTGTCCACACACTATCCTTAGATATTGAGGACATTTACTTTTTGACTGGATTGTCACGACGGGGGTACTATGTGAGCCTGACTGGTAGCAGAGGTGGTGCACTGCAGATGAGTGAGTACTATCGTTTACACTACGTTCCCGAGGCTGAGAGAAAGAAAGGAAAAGTAGTTATTTGGGGGGTACGAGATTTGACCGTCCGTACTATCCTATTCACCATAGCTTGGATAGCTGGGAGTTATTCTCCTCACATGGCATTACAGAGTTACTTCCAGTATGCTATTGAGTGTACTGAGCCTCGGGTGTTCAACTGGGAAGATGCAATGCTTCGTAGCGTAAAATAACAGTTGACCAAATGCAGATGAGGTGACCTGAAGCAATTCGGGTACAGATCTTTGTTGGTGTCCTTCTTCCTTGAGAGGGTCCCATTACTGAGGCTGCAGGTTGAGTGGAATATACCGGCTCCCAGGGATCCAAGGATGCTGAGATGGTGTCGGTTCATGGCCCAGTATGTAGCAGGACCGATCATCAAGTATGATGATACTTTCTTTCACTGGCTTCAACCACAGTTGTTGATGATTGACGACTATGCTTATGCCGGGTTGGATTTCCGAGGAGATCCGGATTTAGTACTTCCAGAGGATGCTCAGTGGGGGGACCTTGGTAAGAAGTACACACATTTTTCTTTTTTAAATGTTTTGTGAATTTTTATCATATTCAAATGTTTTTGTTTTATATGTTTGTCCAAAGACTAATAGAAAATCGTTTGTTGATGTCTCAGATGTTAGATCTTACAAACCTCCTGGTACCTCTTCCATTCAGCAGCGATGAGAGGTAGTGGCAGCGCCACAATATGTTGAGGATTATCAAGTGGTGGAACAAAATCTAGAGGGCCTGACCGTAGATATTCTAGACATGCCTCTGGAAGAGGTTCCACAACGCGATCAGCGTCATACTGTAAGAGTATCAGCATCCATGAGTCGACTGCTCCGTAGGGTTGCTCGGGCAGTCGTGTGTTATCGTGAACGTCATCCATGACGTCACTTTGTAGAAGCTGTGAGCTTCAGATTTTGACATTTTGGTCTTCGAACACACTTTTTGTAAACAAATATTTTGATCGTTATATATACAGACGGCTTCTACCGGTTTATCATGTGTTGTGTGAACATTGATGTGATTGATTTATAAATTATTCAAATGTCTGTATAATACATAATTAGTCAATGCATCTGTTAATGTATTTAGACATCTAGGAATATGTTGATATTCAATGTAATCAAAATAACGCTCAAAGAGGCGAATTCGCAAAAACACCCGTAACAAAGTAGGACTTCGAATAGTGTAGACATTACTTAATTGTAGTACTACAAGCTGCGAATCGAGTCGCACAACCAAATGACGAATTCCGAGCGAGATAGCATCAACCAATAACTCAATAACGATGTTATACTCTGCAATGTTGTTGGTCGCACGACCGAGGCACACACCTCGTAAGGAGACAAGTTTGTTTGTAGGGGCATAAATTTCCCACGCAGCAGAAACAAGGTTCTGAGTACTACGATTAGCACCATCAGCAAAGCCAATATAGGGTAGCGAAAACTCCGACATCTGGAAATCAAACACAATGTCACATAAGGGCAGAGACCAGATAACGACAAAAACAAGCTATAGTAACACACAAGAAGTATGATACAATAAAAATACAAGTACTTGTGCACGGATAATTTTATGCATAGTACTTCTTCAAGTACAACCCATTCCTGGGTTCACTCAAAGGGATACCATCGTAATCTACCAACTCATAAGAACCTTTTTCCAAAACTCGTCAAACAATATAAGGACCCCGCCACATGGGTTCAAATTTCCCAGCTCCTAACATATCTCGATCTTGTTCATAGAGAAGAACAAGATCACCTTCGGAGAAAATGCGAGGTTTGACATGTTTGTCGTATTGGGCCTTGACACGCTTTTTCTGAGCTTCTATGACTAGGGTGGCGTCACGTCGAGTTTCGTCCAATCGCATAAGATACAATAGACGTTCTTCCCCAGCAGAAGTGTTGGGTAGGAGTTCAACCACTAGTTTTAAAGAGGGTATCTTGCATTCGATAGGGAGAATGGCTTCCACACCATAGACTAACCGAAAAGGCGTAAACCCAGTAGCGGATTTGACGGATGTTCGGTACGCCCACAATGTCGAAAACAACATTGTGTGTCAACTTGTTTTATGAATCCCTATCATTCATCGGAGCATAGTTATGAGAACTTTGTTGATTGCTTCGACCTAGCCATTGGCTTGTGGATAATAGGGCGTTGAGTTATCACGGCGAAGACCCAATTTTTCAGTAAGTTCAAACATCATAAAATTCCTAAAGTGGCTACCGTGATCAGTGACGATAGCTTGGGGAACACCAAAACGAGCTATGACATGATTAAAAAAGAACAATGTTGCGGTCTTTCCAGTGTTGTCAAATGTCGGCATCGCCTCGGCCCATTTCGTAAAGTAATCAACGACTACAATAATGTAAACATGCCCCCCGACTGAGTGAGGGTGACATGTCATGAAATCGATGCCCCATTTCGCAAAGGGACCAACTGAGACCACAGGGTGAAGAGGAGTGGGATGTAACCGGATCTTGTGATTATAGGTCTGGAAGGCATGAGATTTCTGAAAGACAATGATGCAATCGTTAAACAAAGAAGGCCAAAAATACCCTGCCTGTAAGATCTTCTGGGCAGTAGCATACCCAGACATATGACCACCACATGCTCTAGAATGACAGTCATTCAGAGCTTTCTCAGCTTCGTCGAACGTTAGACAACGTCGAAAAACAAAGTCAATCTCCCGACGATAAAGAGTATCCCCGAGGATAATGTATTGACGAGCTTGATAGCTATGCGACGTCGTTCAGTACTGGACAAAGTTGGCCGAAAACTCTAGGTTTGGAGATATATAATGATAATAACCAAAGATCAACAATGCTAATAAGGAAAAGAGATTCATCGGGTAATGAATCAACTGCTACATTTTCCGTTGTCGAATGGGGAAAGTCGCATATCAACTCAGCAAAAACTAAGGACTTCTTAGACTTGGCACGATCAAATTCCAAGTCAAACTCATGAAGTATCACAATCCATTTAGAGTATTTTCCCCCTAGCAATTGATGTGTCAAAATGTGTTGCATAGGGTTGCAATGAGAAATCATCGTAGTCTTGCGTGAGAGGATATAGTGCCGGAAGCATTGGACGGCTTGAACGACAGCTACGACCAGTTTCTCGACATGTTGATACTTGATTTCAGTCATTATGAGACTTCAACTCAAGTAGTAAATAACATGTTCGTCGTGAGCATTATCCTCTTGAACGAGAACCATGTCAATGGTGTAATCCGAGGCAGCAAGGTAAAGGAAATAATCGCGACTATAATTGGGGGGAAAGAGAAGCAGAGCTCGCGTCAGAGATAACTTCAAAGCTTCAAAAACATTGTTGGCAATGGTATCCCAGACGAACTCAGAATCCTTTTTTAATAGCCGCATAAATCCACGAGTTATCTTGGCATAATTTGGGATAAAACGACGAAGAAAGTTTGTTTTCCCCTGCAAACTTTGTAACCGACGAAGTGTAGAAGGAGGAGGGAGATTAAGGATCGCCTCAACCTTTAAAGGATCCACCCGGATCCCTTGACGCGAAACGATAAAACCTAGAAGACGACCGGATTCTACACAGAAAACGCACTTATGAGGATTTAAACGTATACGGTAAAACTGACAGCGAACGAAAATGGCTCGGAGGTGGGTTGGGTGATCGACTCTGCACAAAAAATGAGCGGGTAAATCATTCAAATATGGTTGAACGATATGCTTGATGTCATGAAAAGCATAAAACATAGCGCGTTGAAAAGTTGCGCCAACGTTCTTAAGACCGAAAGGAAGTTTCCTATAGGCAAAAGTACCCCAAGGACAAATAAAAACAGTCTTATGTTGATCCTCGGGAACAATGTTGATTTGATTATATTCGGAGAAACTATCCATGAGAGAGAAGATTTCACTTCCAGCACAGTCATCGACAATCTGATCAATGAAGGGGGTAGGAAAGTTGTCTTTTAGACAAGCTTTGTTAATATCCCTATAATCAACGCATACACGAATCGTGTCTTGTTTCTTGTCAATTGGGACAAGATTGTAAACCCAGTCTGTGAGAGCCACCGGATAAATAAAGTCGGCTTTCAGAAGTTTCTCGACTTCGAGCTTTATAGCAGCCGCTTTACGTGGATGAACTGGACGAAGGCGTTGTCGGACGGGTTTAGCGTCAGGATATGTCTTTATCTCATGTATCACAATCTCATGGTCGATACCCGACATTTCTTCGTAACTCCAGACGAAGATGTCACGAAATTCTTTGAAAAGGGAGGTGTAGGTGACGATTTCGTCGGAAGAACACAAAGCTCCAATGTGGACATTATCGATGATTCCAGGTTTAATGGATATGTCAATGAGAATCGTGGGCGAGATATGACTTAGGTTCCCTTCGAAAAACACATCATGTATAGACTCGAGAACGGTTGAAATGACGACAACGGTCGACGGAGTCGAGATCTGTTGGTAGTTCTCAAGAGTGTGTTGCTCCAGAAAGAAAATAGAACGATGATGCCCATCGTCCCAAGGGGTGTCCTCCATGACGGACATGATCATCTCGTCAGTGGGAAAAATAACACGAAAATGATCGGGAGACAACTCATCAAGAGAGGGAGTAGAAGATGTTGCCAATTGAATGGTCTGATAGGCGGATTCAACCGGACTTAACGACATTTCGTCGCCGAAACGAAGATGATCTCCAGGGTCAGGTACTATCCAGGGGTCATGAGACGCAGGAAGTTCGTGAGGCAAGGTGGAGATCATGTTGATGGAAGCAACAGACGGGCGTGGAAAATCGGGCGATGGAATGGGGAAAGTACCCATTAACGAGGAGTCCTTGAGAAGACCTACATCGACGTTCTCATAACCCGGCGGGGTTTTAGCAATAAACGGTATATTGCCAGTACGGGTATCGGAATTGAATAAGGCTAGTTGATCGACGGTGACAACCTTACCTTTGTGTGGGAAACGTAACACACGGAAAAGGGTCGATACAACCGCGCGCATGGAATCGATCCAGCTACGTCCAAACAAAAGATTATAATTAAGGGGAGCGTCGAAGACTTCCACTTCAACTTGGACCGTTTTTCCTTCTAACGTGATGGGCAACGAAGGAAGAACACCGTAGGGCTTAAAACCGGAGCCATTGAAGGCTTTAAGAGTGTTCTAGGATTCATTCAAAGAAGGAGAGCCAATGGCTTTCCAACAAGCAAGAGACAAAACACAAGTTAAGGCACCCTCGTCAATAACGGTTCGACAAATATTTTTGTCGAAGACAACCACTTGGATTTGGAACGCAAGTTGAGGGGGTAACCTTGGAATGTGATCTTCCAAGTCAAAGATTATTAAATTTGTATTCGTCGGGTCAATTTCACCGATAGATTTCAACAGTGTCTTCTATTGTGCAGGACAAGTTTGAAGGACTTCAAGGGCTGACATCGCAGAAGGTGCTTGGGCCAGATCTTCAACAATGTTGTAGTTCTGGGCCGCACGAGCATGAGGATTGAAAGTCGATTT
>ML790375.1:127445-155632 GCA_009831015.1 Picea engelmannii | reverse complement strand
TTCCATGAGAATTCCCTCAATATATAGGAGAGAATGAGTTAGTTTCTTTGATAAGAATGATCCCACAATATCTGGGAATCCAGTACAAAGATAACCATTCGAATGCCAACCCATCCTTCTAGAAGATTCCCTTCTAGAAACATCGAGAAACCATCTTTTTCCATGCTTTAGGAAGAGTTCACACCCTAGCTGTTCAACACAATGCGAGAAGTTCGCACCCTGACTTAAGGCAGCCTGCGAGAATCATGCATTCTCGCACCCAAATGTATTAGCAACCTGTGAACCTTCTTCAAAAATGAGTATTCTGGGAAGAGATGAAAGAAACTTTTCTCAGGAGAAAGTTCTTATGAAGAGCCTGAGTACACCATCATCAACACATCATCATGATGACAAAAATCATGGGTAACAGAATGCCCCCCAAAGTATGAGGTTGGAACCAGTGATAGCCGAAAGACTTTGTAAGCTGCATGTGTGTGTCGGAAATCAGGAGCACACCTAATCGGAAACCTGCGAACAACCAAGCATCTGCAGAATATCATATATATCAATTCTGAGGTAGGAATTCCCATACTCAGATCACAGACTGATGACATTGTAGAAATGGGTCATGGCCACCAATCATACACTGTGGATCCATGCCGTCAAAATATAGCATAGCCACCAGGAATATACTGTGGATCTATGCGAGAAATTTCAAATTAAGACGACATAGCCACGAGACATACACAGTGGATCTATGTGTCGCAAAGTATACATACTCCATCGCAACCTGGACAAAAGAGATGATATCCAGGGTCTTCAAACTCGTCGCCCAAAGTACGAATCTAACCATGTGATTACATGTGTTGAAGTCGAATATGGCAGAAACCACTTGATTACCGGTCATTGATGAAACCATTAACAAGTGAGAGGGAAATCACCATTGATGTCAATGACTCCCAAGGTGCTCTAATACAATCCATCGAGTGTGAATGAATGAGTTGAAGTCGGACATTCGATGGAATCTTTCGATTAGTGGTCAATGATGTAAACCCACTGTTGAAAGCGAGGAAACCTGCCATTGAGGCATGCAAGCTCCAAGGTACCAAAGAATTTCTAAGTCTTGATTCTGGATAATGAGCTGAAGTTGACAGAACAAAACTCGTCACAGGAGGGCCTTGATGTATCCCCCATCAATGACACAAAATGAGTAACAGATTTTGAAGGTGAAAACAGAGTATGATGTAAATTGCACTGGACACAGGGAAGGCCGACACGAAGAGAATGGCTAACTGCAGATGATCGACTCAATATAGGTTTTAGATGGACTTCTCTTGAACATATGAATGACACAACCAATGATTTGGCAGCATTGACTCAAAGACGACACAGGGAATGACCTTGTAGCAAATCGAATGAGAGACAAATGGATTTCTCAAACCGGCTTCAAATGTAATGAATAGGGGGTGTCATGTTCAAGCGCGACACTTACTGCCAATCAATACGAAAATGAAAACATATCCCTTTCCCAAATTTCCCCCCACCATTTCTGGCGAGTACCTCTTTATTTTTACGCAAGCTTGAGGAGGATAACATATGCTTGTTGATATAAGTTTATCCTTCGGATAAGTCCTTCGGAGTATATTTAACGAACCCTGAGAAAGAGTGGTTCGGTCCTATTACGGGTCTGTCGATGTTTGTTTAACGAGTCCAAAGATAGAAAACTCGAAAGTTTTTCATGATTATAGAGTCTGGAAAAACACTTAAAAGAGAACTCTCTCAGTTCTTTTTTCGTAAAATAGTCTGGATGAGACCGAAAAAAAGATAAATTATCGCTCACCAGACACTTACTTCAAATACTTTATCGAGCGTGAAAATAGCAAGGTCGCTCGGCTATCTTTTCATGTTTAGAGAGTCTGAAAAGAGCTTAAAGAGGACTCCAGGGGGGTTCATTTTTCGTATAACCTTGTTGATCCCGAAAAAGTAATAAAAGCATGCTCGATTGCGTTCTCATGTATTTTCGAGCGCAAGAACGGACAAAGACCACGCTCGAGGTTTTATACAAAAACCATAAAAAATAATTAAAACACGCAATGACAAAAAAAAATGTTTGTATCCATGTATTGGATCATCAAAATTGTTACGCCTGCAAAAGTTACACTTAAAAAAGGCATTAGGGATTAGGGTATAATAGATAAATAATCATAAAAAACCAAATGACATAGTAAAAGTAAAAAAATGAGTAAATACTATTTTTACCACATTATTTTTACCTTCCCACTAATTGAGCTCAAAAACCCCTCTTTTACCCTCAAAGTTCGGCGTCAGATTGCGGGAACTACGACAGACCATTAAGCGAGCCATCAGCGACAGTAAGGTAAGCTCTTTGTCCTTAACACTTTCATGGTTTAATTTTGCAATTTCATTGGTTAAATTTCATTTTTTGGTTGATTTTGCAAGCCCTACTTGCGCGCTGTCATTCTCGCAGGTAGGCTACACAGGACTTGCGAGAATGGGCCATTCTCGCAGGTGACCCTTGAGCAGCCTGGGAAGTTCTCGCACTGTGCACACAGGGCACCTGCGAGAATTGCAGAGGTCAAAACTTTTTTTTAAATTTACCCAATGAACAAGAACCAAATCATGAAAAAAGTTGTTAATCTTCTTTTTGTGTTCCTTATGCAGATAATTGGCCATCAAAATGGTGCTTGAATGGCGCGAAAGGGAGCACGAAGAAGACAATGCAATGGTCGAAAATCATCCACCTACTATTGTTTCTTTGAGAGATTGTGGCCTCCTGAAGTACTTTCGTATCCAGGGTATGAAGGCCGAAGTCAGGTTGTTAGAGTACCCGGTTCGTATGTAGGACTTTGATCAGCAGGTATTTCATGTGGGTGTCCACACACTATCCTTAGATATTGAGGACATTTACTTTTTGACTGGATTGTCACGACGGGGGTACTATGTGAGCCTGACTGGTAGCAGAGGTGGTGCACTGCAGATGAGTGAGTACTATCGTTTACACTACGTTCCCGAGGCTGAGAGAAAGAAAGGAAAAGTAGTTATTTGGGGGGTACGAGATTTGACCGTCCGTACTATCCTATTCACCATAGCTTGGATAGCTGGGAGTTATTCTCCTCACATGGCATTACAGAGTTACTTCCAGTATGCTATTGAGTGTACTGAGCCTCGGGTGTTCAACTGGGAAGATGCAATGCTTCGTAGCGTAAAATAACAGTTGACCAAATGCAGATGAGGTGACCTGAAGCAATTCGGGTACAGATCTTTGTTGGTGTCCTTCTTCCTTGAGAGGGTCCCATTACTGAGGCTGCAGGTTGAGTGGAATATACCGGCTCCCAGGGATCCAAGGATGCTGAGATGGTGTCGGTTCATGGCCCAGTATGTAGCAGGACCGATCATCAAGTATGATGATACTTTCTTTCACTGGCTTCAACCACAGTTGTTGATGATTGACGACTATGCTTATGCCGGGTTGGATTTCCGAGGAGATCCGGATTTAGTACTTCCAGAGGATGCTCAGTGGGGGGACCTTGGTAAGAAGTACACACATTTTTCTTTTTTAAATGTTTTGTGAATTTTTATCATATTCAAATGTTTTTGTTTTATATGTTTGTCCAAAGACTAATAGAAAATCGTTTGTTGATGTCTCAGATGTTAGATCTTACAAACCTCCTGGTACCTCTTCCATTCAGCAGCGATGAGAGGTAGTGGCAGCGCCACAATATGTTGAGGATTATCAAGTGGTGGAACAAAATCTAGAGGGCCTGACCGTAGATATTCTAGACATGCCTCTGGAAGAGGTTCCACAACGCGATCAGCGTCATACTGTAAGAGTATCAGCATCCATGAGTCGACTGCTCCGTAGGGTTGCTCGGGCAGTCGTGTGTTATCGTGAACGTCATCCATGACGTCACTTTGTAGAAGCTGTGAGCTTCAGATTTTGACATTTTGGTCTTCGAACACACTTTTTGTAAACAAATATTTTGATCGTTATATATACAGACGGCTTCTACCGGTTTATCATGTGTTGTGTGAACATTGATGTGATTGATTTATAAATTATTCAAATGTCTGTATAATACATAATTAGTCAATGCATCTGTTAATGTATTTAGACATCTAGGAATATGTTGATATTCAATGTAATCAAAATAACGCTCAAAGAGGCGAATTCGCAAAAACACCCGTAACAAAGTAGGACTTCGAATAGTGTAGACATTACTTAATTGTAGTACTACAAGCTGCGAATCGAGTCGCACAACCAAATGACGAATTCCGAGCGAGATAGCATCAACCAATAACTCAATAACGATGTTATACTCTGCAATGTTGTTGGTCGCACGACCGAGGCACACACCTCGTAAGGAGACAAGTTTGTTTGTAGGGGCATAAATTTCCCACGCAGCAGAAACAAGGTTCTGAGTACTACGATTAGCACCATCAGCAAAGCCAATATAGGGTAGCGAAAACTCCGACATCTGGAAATCAAACACAATGTCACATAAGGGCAGAGACCAGATAACGACAAAAACAAGCTATAGTAACACACAAGAAGTATGATACAATAAAAATACAAGTACTTGTGCACGGATAATTTTATGCATAGTACTTCTTCAAGTACAACCCATTCCTGGGTTCACTCAAAGGGATACCATCGTAATCTACCAACTCATAAGAACCTTTTTCCAAAACTCGTCAAACAATATAAGGACCCCGCCACATGGGTTCAAATTTCCCAGCTCCTAACATATCTCGATCTTGTTCATAGAGAAGAACAAGATCACCTTCGGAGAAAATGCGAGGTTTGACATGTTTGTCGTATTGGGCCTTGACACGCTTTTTCTGAGCTTCTATGACTAGGGTGGCGTCACGTCGAGTTTCGTCCAATCGCATAAGATACAATAGACGTTCTTCCCCAGCAGAAGTGTTGGGTAGGAGTTCAACCACTAGTTTTAAAGAGGGTATCTTGCATTCGATAGGGAGAATGGCTTCCACACCATAGACTAACCGAAAAGGCGTAAACCCAGTAGCGGATTTGACGGATGTTCGGTACGCCCACAATGTCGAAAACAACATTGTGTGTCAACTTGTTTTATGAATCCCTATCATTCATCGGAGCATAGTTATGAGAACTTTGTTGATTGCTTCGACCTAGCCATTGGCTTGTGGATAATAGGGCGTTGAGTTATCACGGCGAAGACCCAATTTTTCAGTAAGTTCAAACATCATAAAATTCCTAAAGTGGCTACCGTGATCAGTGACGATAGCTTGGGGAACACCAAAACGAGCTATGACATGATTAAAAAAGAACAATGTTGCGGTCTTTCCAGTGTTGTCAAATGTCGGCATCGCCTCGGCCCATTTCGTAAAGTAATCAACGACTACAATAATGTAAACATGCCCCCCGACTGAGTGAGGGTGACATGTCATGAAATCGATGCCCCATTTCGCAAAGGGACCAACTGAGACCACAGGGTGAAGAGGAGTGGGATGTAACCGGATCTTGTGATTATAGGTCTGGAAGGCATGAGATTTCTGAAAGACAATGATGCAATCGTTAAACAAAGAAGGCCAAAAATACCCTGCCTGTAAGATCTTCTGGGCAGTAGCATACCCAGACATATGACCACCACATGCTCTAGAATGACAGTCATTCAGAGCTTTCTCAGCTTCGTCGAACGTTAGACAACGTCGAAAAACAAAGTCAATCTCCCGACGATAAAGAGTATCCCCGAGGATAATGTATTGACGAGCTTGATAGCTATGCGACGTCGTTCAGTACTGGACAAAGTTGGCCGAAAACTCTAGGTTTGGAGATATATAATGATAATAACCAAAGATCAACAATGCTAATAAGGAAAAGAGATTCATCGGGTAATGAATCAACTGCTACATTTTCCGTTGTCGAATGGGGAAAGTCGCATATCAACTCAGCAAAAACTAAGGACTTCTTAGACTTGGCACGATCAAATTCCAAGTCAAACTCATGAAGTATCACAATCCATTTAGAGTATTTTCCCCCTAGCAATTGATGTGTCAAAATGTGTTGCATAGGGTTGCAATGAGAAATCATCGTAGTCTTGCGTGAGAGGATATAGTGCCGGAAGCATTGGACGGCTTGAACGACAGCTACGACCAGTTTCTCGACATGTTGATACTTGATTTCAGTCATTATGAGACTTCAACTCAAGTAGTAAATAACATGTTCGTCGTGAGCATTATCCTCTTGAACGAGAACCATGTCAATGGTGTAATCCGAGGCAGCAAGGTAAAGGAAATAATCGCGACTATAATTGGGGGGAAAGAGAAGCAGAGCTCGCGTCAGAGATAACTTCAAAGCTTCAAAAACATTGTTGGCAATGGTATCCCAGACGAACTCAGAATCCTTTTTTAATAGCCGCATAAATCCACGAGTTATCTTGGCATAATTTGGGATAAAACGACGAAGAAAGTTTGTTTTCCCCTGCAAACTTTGTAACCGACGAAGTGTAGAAGGAGGAGGGAGATTAAGGATCGCCTCAACCTTTAAAGGATCCACCCGGATCCCTTGACGCGAAACGATAAAACCTAGAAGACGACCGGATTCTACACAGAAAACGCACTTATGAGGATTTAAACGTATACGGTAAAACTGACAGCGAACGAAAATGGCTCGGAGGTGGGTTGGGTGATCGACTCTGCACAAAAAATGAGCGGGTAAATCATTCAAATATGGTTGAACGATATGCTTGATGTCATGAAAAGCATAAAACATAGCGCGTTGAAAAGTTGCGCCAACGTTCTTAAGACCGAAAGGAAGTTTCCTATAGGCAAAAGTACCCCAAGGACAAATAAAAACAGTCTTATGTTGATCCTCGGGAACAATGTTGATTTGATTATATTCGGAGAAACTATCCATGAGAGAGAAGATTTCACTTCCAGCACAGTCATCGACAATCTGATCAATGAAGGGGGTAGGAAAGTTGTCTTTTAGACAAGCTTTGTTAATATCCCTATAATCAACGCATACACGAATCGTGTCTTGTTTCTTGTCAATTGGGACAAGATTGTAAACCCAGTCTGTGAGAGCCACCGGATAAATAAAGTCGGCTTTCAGAAGTTTCTCGACTTCGAGCTTTATAGCAGCCGCTTTACGTGGATGAACTGGACGAAGGCGTTGTCGGACGGGTTTAGCGTCAGGATATGTCTTTATCTCATGTATCACAATCTCATGGTCGATACCCGACATTTCTTCGTAACTCCAGACGAAGATGTCACGAAATTCTTTGAAAAGGGAGGTGTAGGTGACGATTTCGTCGGAAGAACACAAAGCTCCAATGTGGACATTATCGATGATTCCAGGTTTAATGGATATGTCAATGAGAATCGTGGGCGAGATATGACTTAGGTTCCCTTCGAAAAACACATCATGTATAGACTCGAGAACGGTTGAAATGACGACAACGGTCGACGGAGTCGAGATCTGTTGGTAGTTCTCAAGAGTGTGTTGCTCCAGAAAGAAAATAGAACGATGATGCCCATCGTCCCAAGGGGTGTCCTCCATGACGGACATGATCATCTCGTCAGTGGGAAAAATAACACGAAAATGATCGGGAGACAACTCATCAAGAGAGGGAGTAGAAGATGTTGCCAATTGAATGGTCTGATAGGCGGATTCAACCGGACTTAACGACATTTCGTCGCCGAAACGAAGATGATCTCCAGGGTCAGGTACTATCCAGGGGTCATGAGACGCAGGAAGTTCGTGAGGCAAGGTGGAGATCATGTTGATGGAAGCAACAGACGGGCGTGGAAAATCGGGCGATGGAATGGGGAAAGTACCCATTAACGAGGAGTCCTTGAGAAGACCTACATCGACGTTCTCATAACCCGGCGGGGTTTTAGCAATAAACGGTATATTGCCAGTACGGGTATCGGAATTGAATAAGGCTAGTTGATCGACGGTGACAACCTTACCTTTGTGTGGGAAACGTAACACACGGAAAAGGGTCGATACAACCGCGCGCATGGAATCGATCCAGCTACGTCCAAACAAAAGATTATAATTAAGGGGAGCGTCGAAGACTTCCACTTCAACTTGGACCGTTTTTCCTTCTAACGTGATGGGCAACGAAGGAAGAACACCGTAGGGCTTAAAACCGGAGCCATTGAAGGCTTTAAGAGTGTTCTAGGATTCATTCAAAGAAGGAGAGCCAATGGCTTTCCAACAAGCAAGAGACAAAACACAAGTTAAGGCACCCTCGTCAATAACGGTTCGACAAATATTTTTGTCGAAGACAACCACTTGGATTTGGAACGCAAGTTGAGGGGGTAACCTTGGAATGTGATCTTCCAAGTCAAAGATTATTAAATTTGTATTCGTCGGGTCAATTTCACCGATAGATTTCAACAGTGTCTTCTATTGTGCAGGACAAGTTTGAAGGACTTCAAGGGCTGACATCGCAGAAGGTGCTTGGGCCAGATCTTCAACAATGTTGTAGTTCTGGGCCGCACGAGCATGAGGATTGAAAGTCGATTTYTCGAACGACRCCCTTTGGGGGGGTCGCAGAACTGTGTCAAGGCTCGGTCGTTCGAGATGAAGAGGAYCGTTRGTAGGTGGAGTCGCGGGAGAGGGTTGTACCAAAGAATGGGGTAAATCGTCAACCTTCTCCTTAGAGGGAGAATAATATTTGGCTCGAGTAGTGAGTGMAACGTTGTTCTGCTTAGAATCACCAGTACACATCAAAACATAGGAAGTGGTAGAAGATGAAGGTTGGTCATGGATGACCAACTGAGCCTATTGTTGAGACGGKAAGGGTTGGGACAAGACARCCGGTGCAGGTGGTTCTGGAGCTCCTTGAAGGAACTTAGTGACCTCGGCACGTCATGGACAATCCTTCGTGTAGTGATCATCACCACAGATAAGGCAAGGGTATCGGGGTTTGCGCTTATCCCGGTCATCAAYAGGGGTAGTTTTGGTTTTCTCTGCTTGAGAATTATTTTTTCCCTCCTTATTCTTGCCTCTCCCCTTTTTAGATTTGTTTTTACCAGCTGGGGTAGATTGAATGGCATTTACCTCAGAAGTCTTGTCAGTGGGAGGGGCAGGAGACGGAGCATTTTGAACATTAGAAGAAGCAGATTTAGGGTTTGTTCTTGAAGCGGAATGTGATTGGGCTTGGGCAGTACCAATCACACCGTCAACTGCATGCGAGGCAGCTGGAGTAGTTGAAGTGTTGGAAGGAATAGAACGAGGTAAGTCAAGTAATAAATCGTAAAGGGTTCCCGTTTGTGAATAAACGAGGTTAAGATATTGAGCACGAATTATAGCCTGCTCTTCGGTGAAAACACCACCCATGGCAATGTCCTTACCGATTTCGTTCACAAATGATTTTGTAAACCATTCTGTCAGTAACTGATCGGGGAGCTCAAGTTTAATGAGACGTCGTCTCCTTCGCCACTCATGGATGTGATCAGGTATATGAGTGCCTTTAGTCTGTTTGAAAGAAGTTAAAATCTCGGTCCCGGTATCATACCGGATCGACAACTGGTAATGCGTAAGGAAAGTTGTAGCTAGGGTGTTGAAGTCAGAGAATAAACCTCGTGGTAATTCGATATACCACTTCGCAACAGAACCGGTAGGGGTTCATTGAAAAAGACGTAAACGAATAGAGTCATCCATCAACGAGTTGGATGAGCACCATAAGTGAAAAGTCATAACGTGATTGTTTTGGTCCTCTCCCACTTTGCCGTCGAATTTAGGGATGTCCGAGGGAAGCTTGGCTAGTATAACAGGACATTGGGGAGAGTGACGAATATGATCATTTAAAATCCTTGGTAAATCCGGAAGATCCAAAGTGGCAAGAAAAGGTAACTGTCGATTCACCTGCGGGTATTGGTGGCTTTGGGGAGGAAGCCCTGTCGGCAAACCAGTAGGACCATAAGAAGTCTGCATATAATGTGAAGATCCAAGCATATTCGGTGGTGGTTGGATAGGATAGTAGCTCATCAGATTATACCCTGAAACAGAGGCTTGAGGTTGAGCATTTGTCCCCCAAATGGGATTAAACGAACCAGGATATGGTTGGCCCATACTAGGGGGTGTTACGGACGCAGCTGAAAACTGTTGCCCCCCAGACGTTTGAGGAGGATTTTGTATCAGATGATTCCAATACTGGGCCAAGGACGGAGGTATGTTTTGCCCATAAGGTGGGGTTTCCCCTCCCATTGAAGGTGGTGTGCCAATTGAGGGCAATGTTCCAATTGGCATTTGCCAACTGAGAGGAGGTCGAGTTATACTACCTTGATGAGATTGTCCACCAACCGGAAACTGATAAGTTGGAGTGAATGACGAAAAAGCGCCACTAGGATTAGGATTGCCAGTAGAAGACGAAGAAGGTCCTCCAAAAGGAAATTGAGGAAGTGTTGGGACAAAACTGGGAGGAAAGTGCCCAAAAGAAGAAGGACCACTAGGAGAGCCGGATGGAGTTTGCGCAGGAGTAGGAATGGAAGCATTCAACGCACTGTATCCAAGTGGTAGTGTCAGAGTGACGTTGGGCGTTCGCAGTGTGTTGATGGGAGCAAGACTAACCGCAGGAAACCCGGTTGAAACACTCGTAGTAGTTGTAAGATGGGCCATTTCGGCAGGGACAGTAAAGTGATAAGCGGTAGTCAACGGTACTGTCTCTGGACTAGAGATTTCGGAAATCATAGGTGGATTGATTTCAGAAATCACAGGGGAACCTAGACCAAAAAGGTCTTGCCGAAAAACACCTGTAGACCAAAAAAGATCTTGGCCTTCTATACCGGGAAATGGTCCAACTGGTGATCCAGAAGATGTAACAACTAGTTCTCCAGAAGAATTCAGTCGCATAAACGGTCACTCAGAATCAGGGTGAAGTCAAAAGTCCTCTCGAGTATTAGTAATTCGAAAGTGTTCTAGAGAATCAGTTCGTTCCACTTGCGGTGTGGTGACGACTGGGACTTCACTCTGCCGAGGAGAGCCTCCAGGTGTGCTTGTGGGCAAGGGTTGAGAACCTTCCAGATGCTTTGGAGATAAACCCTGCATTCTACATGAACGACGTGGAGGAGCTATTGTAAACAAGCGACAAACTTCGCGAAGAAAATTCTATGGTCAACTGCGAGAAACAAACAACACGCGCTAGTAAACAAAATCTAGGAAGCAACACCAAACAAACAAGACCTTCTAATTTCGAAGCCACTAGTTGGTGATGAAATCCAACGTCGCAACAATGAGACGAGAAGGGGCTAGGCTAGGGTGGAAAAGTTACGTTGACGACCTGCTTAACGGACTTACACCCTGGTGCAAGCTCCCACACATAATCGTGGTATACCCTCCAAGGAGCCCGAGTGAGTTTGGTCAACGTCAATTCTAGGTACCGTGAAGACTTTCCCCTCCACAGTCACCTCGGGTAAGAACCTAGAAAGATAGGCCACTAAGGTCACCACCAACAACAAGAAAGCCTGGGGGAACAGTCGACAGTCCAATCCACACGCAAGGGTAGGGTATCTAGCCCAAAATGAACTCAAAAGGATTCCACTCATCATTGTGGGTATACCTCCGAGTGATCCCCGTAATATGTGCAATATTTACATTGATATCAACAAAGCAGGGTGAGTAACTCTGTCAATATCAATGCGACCTCGTGCTTGACCCTTGTGTGAGAAGGGCTTCCCAGAACAAGATGTTAAAAATGGAATTTGACACTCCCTAACACAAGATGTTATTGTATGTTTTGTGCTTTTGGAGAGTGTATCTATCTTCCTACTCCAAAGCACTAGCCAAGTTAAATGTTGGTGTAATAGAGCCCTAGAAAAGAGTTACTAGATAAATTTTACAATTGCGCAGTGTTATTAAGAGTTGTTGTTTACTCAAAGGCAATGGAGATGAAACTTATGTTGTATGACTCTGACCCAACAATGCCTGGATAAGAATGAAATAGATCATTTTTTGTTCAATGAATCCTATGTATGGGAGGGAAAGAGAAAGTTTTCCAGATCAACCTTGAACTACAATGCAAAATTTCCTTTAAAATGCAAATGCAACAAATCACGCAGCAACAACAATTCTCTATTGTGTCTTTTTCAATCATTTCAACAATTTGATTTTCAATGTTTTTTGAAAACGAAAATGATTTTTTGAAAGAAAAACTTTTGTTCACTTTTCAAAAAGGACCCACACCATGATAGTGAGAGTACTGAAAATAAAAAACCAATGAACAAGCAATGACAAAAACTCAATCAACTCTTTCAATGAAAACAAAAATAAAGAGCAAACAAATAGAGTTTTTTCAATCGCATAATAAAAATGATCTTTCAAACAATAAGCAAATGACAAAGACCAAGAAAACTCAACTTTCAACCGATCACCGGTCCTTAACTGATCAAACACACTCAGATTCTGAAATCAGAGAGTATGGTTTTGCCAATAAAAGTCAAGAAACAAAAGTCAAGACAAAAGTGATAAGAAGAGCTTTGAAATCCTAAGACTGTTCATGCACGCAAACGAAGACAAGAAAGACATCAATCAATGGTCCAACACACTCTTATGAGGCAATTAAACTGATCTGGGCAGTTGAAGATGCCAAAACCCTAATCCAAAAATTTGAAAAAATGAGTTCGCAGACTGGTAATACTACGCAGTGCGAGAATCAATGATTCTCGCAGGTGACCCTTGAGCAGGGTGCAAGAACCTCGCACTGAATCCTAAAGGCAGAATGTGAACCCTACCAATTCTCGCAGGCTGCAGTGAAGTATAGTGCGAGAATGTCTGAACATAGTCAAAATTTTGGAAAATGAAGCAAAATTTGAAAAGGACTCTAGACCCAGAGGGTCTATCAGGATATCCTGAAGACTCAAAGATTGATAGGCAAGGAGAAAAGTAAAACCAGAGCAAATGGCCAGAGAAAAACACCAAAAGCCACAAAAAAAATGGGATTGATCCCCAGTGGAGTCGCCCATTTTGTTATCGGGCTAATCGGTAGGTGCGGACACTAACTGATCTCCCTAGATCCACCTGAATTTAGAACAAAATAAGACAGGACATGACTCTTTCCCTAAGTTTTGACCATTGAATCAACTAGTAGGAATGAACAAGTAACATACATTTATATCGTTTCCTAGGGTCTTTGTTGCTCCCGCTTCGCTCCAGTGCTCTCGTGAAGTCAAGACCAAGACAACACAAACCAACCAAAGTGAAGATAGCTCAATATATTCAATAGTCAACTTATGTGTATAATCAAGGAATTACACAATAAAGTGAGATTAGCTTTATGGGAAAGGGACATGCCACTGTATCATATTAATGGAAAGTAAAGATTACAACCTGAGCCTTGATGTCGCAAACTTCCTTTCGATGGCTCTTGGCTCCAACACACACACTTGCTCAATTCTTGTATGAAGAAGATCAAATCTTCTTGGTAAACTTGCTAGGGTCTCCAAGCTGTTRTTCAKGCTAATTCCTTCACACAATTCTTTTCACCAATTCTCCAATGAATCTTGCCTAACATTTTCCATGAGAATTCCCTCAATATATAGGAGAGAATGAGTTAGTTTATTTGATAAGAATGATCCCACAATATCTGGGAATCCAGTACAAGGATAACCATTCGAATGCCAACCCATCCTTCTAGAAGATTCCCTTCTAGAAACATCGAGAAACCATATTTTTTTGTGCTTTAGGAAGAGTTCGCACCCTAGTTGTTCAACACAGTGCGAGAAGTTCGCACCCTGGCTTAAGGCAACCTGCAAGAATCATGCATTCTCGCACCCAAATGTATTAGCATCCTGCGGACCTTCTTCAAAAATGAGTATTCTGGGAAAAGATGAAAGAAAGTGCACCATCATCAACAAATCATCATGATGACCAAAATCATGGGTAATAGCAAGTTATCAGCTACCAAAAACTAGTCAAGTCTCTTAGCAATGCTTGCTACTCCCGCTCTCCCATTCCTCCAAGTGGGGAGTAGCTCCGTCGGCTTCAAATCCACCAAGAATTTTTTGGAAAATAGGTGTTTGTAAAAATCCGAGAGTGGGTCAGTCCTTGCCCTTTCTCCCCAAATTTCCTTGGAACTGGTAGTCAGGTTTAGGTCGCCTGCCAGGATGAGACTCTTAACCACCAGGAGTCCAAGTCTATCCAGTCGCCCCCAGAAATTTCTTCGATCAGCATAAGGGCCATAAACGTTGAGCAGGGTCAAATTAGTTCTTAGTTCAAAGCAGGTACCCATAAGTAAGATCCCCCCAGGACTAAGAACAGGAAAAAGATAAAAAATGGTAGGATCCCACGAGGCAAGTAGACCTCCCGAGTTACCTATAGAGCTTGTTGCGCAGGTCATCCAGTTCGGTCGGAGGTGGTACATAAAATCTCTAGCAACAGAAGCATCTACTAGAGTTTCTTGAAGAAAGATAATAGACGAATGGGTCTTCTCGAGGAGTCTTCTCATGGAGGCAAGTTTCAGGGGTCCTCCAACCCCTCTGATGTTGAGTGAGAGAAGGATCATGACTTACCCCAGGCAAGGGCTTTTAATCCTCTAAGCGCCCCATGAGTTGTATCAATAGATGGTGTTCCCGAAGTCGAAGGTCCAATGGCAGCCTTTTTTCGCGCACTGTGGGTTTTTAGTGGTGAAAGCTCAAGTCCTAAACCCCTTGACCAAGTAGGATCCGGTTAAGATGGCTTATTCGCTCTCAAGGAAGATGGGAGATCAATCTTGTGTGTGGAGGGTTGTATGAGAGTCTTTCCTTGGTAGGTAGAGATGGGTAGCGAGCCAAAAGGAAGTTTGGTTGCTGGGGTAACAGTCGACAGCAAGGTTTCTAGTTCGAGTTCAGAAAAAGTCGGCTCTAAGTATCCAGGAAGAGTAGTGGAGTCTTGTGCTTCATCTAAGACTGTTGTTGCTTGGCTGTCCAAGACCCGAGCAATCGATGGTTCGGGAAAAGTCAATGGCAAGGGCGCTTGTAAAGGAGAGGAAAAGTTGTTGGGAGCTATGGGAATTGGAGCAATCGATTCCCGAGCAGAAGAGAATGTGTTAGGGTGGGCAAGGCTCGGCAATAAGGGGGGAGGATGTAGGGAAGGGTCAATCTTGAAAGGAGATGGTTCTAAGAGTTCAGGTAACAAGATTTTGTTGACCTGCTCATTAATGAAGAGTCTGTCCCATGCAAAAAAAGTATTGAAGAGTGAAGGGTAGAGAAACTTAATCTTTCCCACTAGTGATTCATCAAGTGGATCGAAACTAGAATCCCTGCGCAGATGTGGAGCCTCCTCATCCAGCTGATCTGGATGAGTGATATAACTATCAAAACAAGTATCCTCCGTTGGGTCCGACTCAGTCATAGGACGAGGAAACTTTAAACAGTCTCTTCTCAGATGACAAGTTCTGCGGCAGATGGAACATCAAAATGGAATACCCAAGTAGTCAAGGCGTTGTGCAAAGAGAACCTCTCCAATCTATCTCCAAAATCTCAGGCAGACTAGCCTGGATGTCTATTTCTACATAAATCTTGGTCATTCTTCTATATGGAGCTGCAAGAGAGTTTGTATCCACCCTTAGAAAACGTCCTAAAGAGGCTCCAATGAGTTCAAGCGCTTGTTGCTTCCAAAGCTGAAGAGGAAGACCTAGGAGAAGGACCCAGAGATGTCTGTGGCTAAAAAATTGTGTGGATGGGTTAAAGGCGAACCTCCATCGCTTGAGCATAAGACTCCCACCCTCAAATGCCCAGAACTTCTCCAGGATGTGAACAGAGTCCTCAGGTTTCTTGAAGATGAAGCCGTACCAAACCTGTTGTAGTGAATGAATCTTGGGAAGATAGCCTAGAACAGGTTTCCAATGAGTTGAAATCCAGTCCGCAATGCTTTGCTTACATTTTTCTTTGTATGCAAACCTCCCAACTAAGGCACACAGGGCCAGATTGCATGCTTCCGATAGTCCGACATCCATTCCAAGAGTAAGTCTAGGATGTCTTTGTTTTGGTTTCCAAACCTTGTGCTGCCTCTTGTAGGAGCAGTTCTTATGTGGGATAGAGGGACCACCAAGTTGTCTACTCCCCTGTTGGTCTTTCCCATCTTTCTTCCTATCCTGTTGGCCAAGTTGAGAACGGACTCCCTCCAAGACAGTCTGAGTAGTTGTCCTTCCAGTATCAGTGTTTAAAAACTGACAGTTCAAAAGTGTAATGGGATGAGTGTGTGTGGGACGGAGGTCGGGTTATGAGGATCGACGGGCAATCTAGAGCTGCGGTAATGATTGCTGCAAAGTTCATCAATCGATGCTAGGAGATCCGGGTGATCCCATGGGTCCCCGTTTCCCCCGTCAGTGGTATCCGAGCCCGCAGATTCCATAAAAGAAGCTTCTAAAGACTGCTGAAAGACACTGTAAAGGTAAGACAGATAAAGACTTTTGGGACAGCGTGATACATAACAACAAGCTCGGCTACAGACTAGTGACAGTTTAGTACAGAGGATCTAAGATAGTTCAAGAGAAGAACAATTTTGCTGCCAAGCTTCCATGGTCGCTACCTACAGAGAAATGTGATATATAAATAATACTTATACAAACTGAGGAAACATCAAACAATGATAACTCTTAATAATCTGATGTTTAACGGAACTAAGTGTCATCATGTCTCTTGTGGTTTACCCCATGCCATAAAAATATTTTCCTCGTAACACCTTCAACTTACTTTCTTATCCCTAATATTATTTTTTTAACTTTTTAAATATATATTAAACTTTGTAAATTTCCTAACATCATTTTTTTCCCTTTTATATACATATTAAATTATAGACAACGTGTGAACATTATTTTTAACTTTTATAATACATATTCAATTATAAATAAGTCATGTTTTGCGTTGCACAAAGCCAACGTGTTTGCTCAAATTTGACTTATTTTCATCTCATCTGTGCATACAGCGATTAAACTCAGAATTACAGAATAACAGGACAATTGAACAGAAGTACACTATTTAATAAAATCCACATGTGCAAGCAAACCCCACAACTATAAATCTTTGAAAGTCAACTCGAATGCAGAATGAACTCCCATGATAGAAGCCAAAAGCCAAAACATAGACGATGAAGTAAATTTATTTATTGACACTATAAGTTCAATTATCTATCGATCTATCCAACGATAACCAGGCGTTCTCAAAATCGAAGACCCTGAAGCATATATGTTTAATGAGCCACCTTTATCCTCATAAGGCTTCAGCCTTGTAACAAACATCTCCATCACATATAACTCGTGCAGGTTTGCAGTTCTCACCACTCACAGCATCTGTGTCTTGTTCCTTGTCCTGGTTCAGATCTTGTTGATCCTTCAAAGAACAAGTCAGATGAAGATCGTAGTCACAATCTTTGCAATAATACGACCATGCAGTGCCATTTTCGTCGCAACCACCACAGATAAATACAGGCCTCTGTGTCAATACAAGGGGAAGTTCATGCTGGCTGTACCTTATCTCCTTGGGTAATTTCTCAACCAGCTCTTTCATTTCCTTCTCCAGCCTTTCAAGATGAACATCAGTGAAGGGATAAGCTTGGGCTCCATAGGTGGGCACTGCACTTCTGGCATTACCTGACAGAGTTTTTCCATCTGGTTCACTGGTTAACAGGACTCCACCATGAAAACAACACAACTTCAAACCCTGACAGATGTAGAGCCTCCTATATATATGGAAAGTATTTTATACTTTTAAGAACAATTGACACGCTTACCTGTTTGATATTGTTCCCTGTTCACTCTAGTTCTGCTCCACGAAAGAGCAAAACTACTAACTTATGCGTATATCTATGGCCTAGTTCCCTAAAAGCATATCATACTTTTAACCAGATTCAAACACTTAATTTTTAAACTGCACATCCCAAATTGAGTGTTGGCCTCCATCTGAATACTTCTGGATATGATAATCAACCAGTCATATTGCTGATACTCTCTGCATGAGAGTCTATGTTTCCATATCCAGATTGATCATAACAGAAGGAATATTATAAGTAAACCCTTTTTTTGGTTGGAAAACAGGGAAACAGTAACCACATTACCCAGGATAGCACACTATTAAACATAGAAGACCAATTGGCTTAGTTGCTACACCTGAGGGGTTTCTAGACTGTCAAAAGTAACCCAGGACTTGCACCTCAACCTGTCTGCTTGTCATTGTTATCACGATTCACAAGCCCAAACTAACATGGGGGAGCCCAATGAGACACTCTGCCTGACCATTTGTATATATAACCCCCATGTGTTATGAAGGAATAGAACTTATTTCTATGGTGTGATTCATGAATCATGGCATAAGGACAGTGAAGGTAATAACCAGATCTCAGTAACTAACCTGGGCACCTCCATGCTTGATCACAAAGTTGCGCTCATCAGAAACCAAGAGTGACTCCAGGGTTTGTGCTTCTCGTTTGGCTTTCTCCTCAGCTTCAAGCTTATCCAGCCGCTATTTTGTAAAGGGGTAAGCTCTGATTCCATATTCTCGTATAAGGCCCACTGTATCAGTCTGCACTGTTTTTCCCATCTGAACCTAGAATAATCAAGGTCGGGATACCCTGAACTCGGAAGTAGTGAAACAAGTTCTTTACAGTGTTGTCTTCATATGCAAAGTCGGCCATGGCATGCCTGCATAATACTCTTCAAAGTCTTTCTCCTYGCTGTCACCCAAGAGAAACACAATCTCAAAAGCCTCCCCTTTCTTCAAAAGCTCATTATAAATCTCCACAAGCTGTGGAGTGAAATTTGTACAGGGACCACACCAGTGGGCTGAGAAATACAGACCCACTGGCTTCCCCACAACCTCCGCTACCGGAACCTATTGGCAAAAACCCAAATTGACAATTAGACCATCATGAAATAAATCCGTGCACCTATTTTTCCTAAACCCTTACAAGATCCAATGATTGCATGGAACTCAATCAACCAATTATATACATGTATTCATTAGACTTAATGCATGCATGATCTATTCCCTAGGTTTTCAAGATCAATAGCCCAATTCACTACATCATTTCCTCCCTACATTCCCATAAAAAGAAGCCAAATCCATATTTGCAGGCGACACAAGCGAAAAAGTGAAAACGCCCACCTTTCTTCCTCCATGGCCAAGGACAAAATCTCGTTCAACAGACAGCTGGAGAGACTCTACAGTCTGTGCAGCCCTTAAGGCCTCCTCTTTGGCCCTTAGCTCATGAAGTCTCTCTGCAGTGAATGGATATCCCTCAACACCATATTCTCCAATGATCTCCACACCTTCAGTGGTTATAACTCTGCCCTCTTTGTCCAGAACAACAAGGCACAGAATGCCATCGAGCTGAAAGGCCTGATCAAGCTTCTTCCGTGTATTTTCATCTGAGAATGGCAGGGCAACCCATGGCATGGTGTGGTGGCATTCCTCGAATGACTTCTCATCACGATCCGCAGAAAAAAGACAATTTTGAAGTCCCCCTTCTCCGATAACTTTTTATAGATTTCGGACAAAACAAGGGTGAAAATCCAGAATGGAGGATACCAATGGGCAGAAAAGTACAGACCCACATGTTTCCCTCCCAGTTCTTCAACTTTCACCTGTAGATGACATTGGATTCAATACAATAATGCAATTTTCGAGCAAAATGAATGATATCAGAGACTAAATATAATAGAATAGCCATCATACCTTGTGTCCACTATTTCTGATCAAGAAATAACGTTCATCGCTCCAAAGCAAGGAGCTGAAACTCTCTTGGGTTTCACCATGGGTGACGGTTTTTTAATTCTCATTTAGCTCAGCCGTAGTAAGCAATCTCTCGCTCTGTTCCAAATACACTTTCTTCCGTTATTCGGCTTTCTTGCACTGCAAACTCCGAGAAACAGAATTTATCCTCACAGTAGAAAGAACTCGTCAAGATAAGTCATTTCAGATATCTTGTTCCCTACCCTTACTAAGTATTTAATTAATTTTTCTTCTTCAAATCCGGACACGGGTTAACTTTGACAGCACCTCTACTCATCAAACAAGTCAAGGTAATCGCTGAGGAACTTTCTGGACATACATTGTGTAGTTGGTTTTGAAATGCCCAAGGTTTTGTAATGCCTATAATTATTATAATTATTAGGGATAAATAAAGCTAAGTATAAGAAAAGCCTAACCATGAACTGATTTATAAGATAGAAGTTATGAAATAGTCATTTGAAAATTGAAATCGAAGAATCCATTGTGGAGAATTATTAAAAATTTGATTAAATAGAAGTTGTGAGCATGAGAGAGTTTTTAATCTTTTAATTAAATTAAAATTAAAAAATATTAATAAAAAAATTCTAACAACTTTTTATGGGGAATCATGAGATGTGAAATAAATAGATTAAAAACAAAGAAAAATAAGGAATAAAAAAAATATAAATAAATTAGTTAAAAAGTTAACAAAATAGTTATAAATTGATTATAAAAAAACACATTCTCACAAAAGAGTTGAGGGGAGGGTTCATTGAGAAAAGACAAATTTGGAGAGGGTTGGAGAGATTTAACCTAAATAAAGATTAGAAAAATTAAAATAGCAAAGTTTTAATTATTAAGGCATTGTATGATGGGTTGGGTTTTCAAAGTTGGTTGAGTTTGTAACCATTCTTACCATAAATTATTGAGGTGTTTTTTAATTTCCAATGTTTTTCGGATGATATGAGAGGAGTGATAGGGCGATAAGGCAATAATTTTAGTTTGGTCAAAGAAAATTAGATGATTAGATTTAAATGAGTGTTTAGCAATAGTTGACTCAACGATGCAGTTGTGGGTTGTATCAGCAATATGCTCTTTGAGTGAGGCTTTCAAGGATGTACCAATTGGGCCATGTAAGATTTTCCACGGGAGCAAGGTATTTTGTAAACCGTTGGCCCAAACATAGGATCAGATTTATCCTTAGCAGTTTTGAATAACTGTTTAAGGGTTTTACAAAGTTTGAAGAAGGTTTTGATATTCATTTTGGCTAAAAATTTTGGAATGTGATTGGTAGTGCTATAAATGTGAGGAAGAGAAATGTGAACTAGGGGTGGGGAACATGAAGTAGGATTTTTAGATTTAGAATTAGAAATGCAAGTTGTGTGGAAGGCTTCGTTGAGCTAAAAGATAGAGTAACCATTGGTCACAAGGGCCTTTGTCAAGTAGATTTTTTCCTTTTGAAGGAATTAAGGTGCTAAGATTTAGATGGCTCAAATTACCAAAGTTTTTAGAACAAAAGATTCATGACGTGGATGATGATGGGATTGTGCATGAAGGTATGAATTGGTGTGCGCCTTTTTTCTATTAACATGGTGGGAGAGAGATCCATCAAGAAGCTAAGAGATGAGAATGTCCAAGAAGGGAAGAGAATTATTCTTTTGTATTTCCACACTGAATTGAATATGGGGAGGAATGTTATTAAGATGGTTAAAGAAGGAGATCAAGGGGAGATGGCCATGAGGCAAACGACAAAAGTATCATCAAAAAATTGGAACCTGGGTTTGAGATGAAAGTTGTTTAAGGCTAGAGACTTGAAATGTTCCATAAAATATTAGCAACCATTGGGGATATGGAATAAGCCATAGTAGTGCCTTCAGTTGTTTGTAGCAAGTTCATTTAAAAGTGAAGAAAGTAGAGGTGAGACATATATCAATAAGATTAAGAGTGTCAACCAACTTGGAGATAAGGTTAAGGGCTTCCAGAACAAGAATTTTGGTAAATAAAGACATAATGTCAAAACTAACCATAATGTCATGTTCTTCAAGTTGAAGTTGTTTTGTTTTTTGAATGAAATTAGAGGAATCTTTGATGAAAGAGAGTTTTTTTGGTAAAATCTTGAATTTTTTCAACAAGAAAGAGAGCAAGGGCATCAACAAGAGCTCCTATAGCGTTGGTTATAGGTTTAGGCAGATTTGTAATAAAATCAATTGTAACCACTTCCCATTTCCACTCAGGAATGGGAAATAACTTTAGTAGTCCTGTTGGATGATCCAGATGGATGTCGGTCGCCTCCCACCTATTCCAACTGGCTCATTTTGGTTGTTTTCTAGTTTGGCAGTTTTTTCCTAGTGTTCGGATCCCCAACTTCAAGGGTCATTTTGAGGCCCTAAACAACATTTTTAAGGCTCGACGCAGCTAGACTATGGAATGATTTGACTTTGATGGCAACATGTGTAGTCCTTGGATAGACCTTTCCAACGGATTATCGTGCGCCTAAAACAAAGATCATATGGAAAAGTTACGACTCCGAGAAGTTGATGTACTAACTTATCGTAACAGGGCCCACATGACTTTTGGCGCTTCATCTCCTAGGGTTAGGTTTTTGGATGTATAGGGTTTTTGGATGTCCTGATTATTGTAAAAAGGCCTTCAGAGCCTCATAGTACTCATTTTATTGTGAATGAGCACAATCGTCACATCTCTTCTCAAAGATAAGCCAACACCATTCCAGCAAGCTTGTTTTTCGCTGCATTTTACAGTTTCAGCTTATTTCCTTATTGAATAGAAATCAATTTTACTGTATATATGTTATTCTCTGTTAAACATATTTTAATAATAATATGTATTCATTTCATTCTTCTCGTAAAATCTGGATCAGTGGTATCAGAGCGGTCTTCTCCTTGTCGTTCTTAATGCATGGTCCCAATGAGGTCAGGGTACAAAGAATTGGGTCTCAAGCTTGTTTCTCTTGAGGATAAAATCTCTCACACGCCCAAGCGACCTCTCGTGGCAAGAGAAAAGAAAGACGATAGGACAGAAGATCCTTTCAAAATTTTGCTCGAGGAATCCCTCATGCAACAGAGGAATGAGATGATGGATAGTTTTGTGCAAATCCTCTGGCGGCTACCAATAGGCGACGCATCTTCCTCAAATGGAGGCATGATCTGGATTATTTTCGGCACGAAATGAGAGCGGAGATATAATAAAGAAATGTATAGAGATATCTCGGATATCCAATAATATAACATAAATGTATCAGAGATGCAACCATAAACACAGAGATATGGTAATACACAATTTTCTATTAATGAGCGAAAATGTACAAAGACCATAAAAACACAGAGTGAAAGACTCACTAGAATGGTGGCAACTTATCTCTGAGAAGAGATATGACGGCTACTCGCATCCATAAGAAGACGATTTTACAATGAGGCTCCAAAGGCCTTTTTATCATAAAGCAAATCCAAAACTCTAACCCTGGAAGATGAAAAGCCAACAGTTTTGTGGACCCCGTTTTGGGTAGTTTGTTGTATCAACTTCTCGGGGGCGTAACTTTGGCATATGATCTTCATTTGGGGCGCACGATAGATCGTTGGAAAGGTATCGTCGAGGAGATTCATTTTGGGGGCTCAATCAAAGCCTCTGGCCATCATTGATAAGATCTATCCTGAAAAACTTTCATTTAGGCCCTCAAAAGGGCCCTGGAAGTTAAAAACTGCTAAAAATAGTAAATTACCAAAATTGCCAAAAAATTGTTTTGAGATAGTTGGAAAAGGTGGGTGGCCACCAATATCCACCTGGATCAATCCTTCCTCCTTAGGAAGAAATGGTATCCATTGCGTTGAGTGCGTGGGGGAGAGGGAAAAGAGTTTTTTGAATCTGCATCTTGATGAGTTGCTTGCCTCGTTGGAGAAGTTGCGTTACTTAGCTTTTTGAAGGTTGTCACGAACTTGTGGCTGGAAGGGTTGGACCTTTTTAACCAGTCTGGCTACATGATATGTCTGTGTGTAGAAGGAATCTTTGCACTTTGCTACAATCTTTTCGACCTGCTTTTGTTAAATAGAAGGTTCTTGGGACAAGGCTGTAGTGGTTGCAGTATCCTTTTGTTCACCTTTTGAACAGATTGTGAAGAAGCTAAATTTTGTAGTATGAGATACTACCTTGCGGCACTGTTTAGGTGGGAAAATAGTCAGAACCACCTCTGGTATCCTGTAGAGATGACCCCCCAGAGTAACAATGACACTACGGGGTCGAGACTCATAAATAACATGGCGCTTCCACATATATGGTTGGCCCCAGCGAGCATCACATACATCCAGCAGGGAAACATCACATAATACCTCATCCTTGAAGGGTTGGATGTTGTATGACAATCGACATTGATGGCTGACACAGATATCTCGTCCCTAGCGAAGCCACCCGATATTGTATGGTTGTGGGTGTGGTGTTGTCGACAATCCCAATTGTTTGACAACCTCTGCTAAGATGAGGTTCTTCTGGCTTCCGCTATCAACAATAAAATGAAGCAGGTTCCCCTTCACCCACATCTGTGAATGAAAAAGGCACTCCCCCTCTTTAGGATCTATTGGTTCTTCTGGTTGAATTGTTGCGGTCACAACAATAGCAGTGGTATCTGCGTCGATGATCTGTCTTCTGAATCAGGGTTCGGCTCCTTGTCTTTGATTTCGACCACTAATGACTGTTTTGAGTGACATTTATCGGTGTTGTGCCAGGGGATTTTGTGGAAATCGCACCATTTTCTGGTATCCTTCTTCGTCTTCCCATGACCCTTCTTTTCATGTGGCTTGGACTAGTTTTCAGGAGACTGTTTGTTAGGGCCATCTTTATCATACTTTGGTTGTTGCAGATTTTCAGACCCGAACTCCCTTTTTTTCTAGTTCTTAAATTTCTGCTCGATTTTAACAGCATATCGATAAGCTACACCGAGTGATGAGATGTCCAGAAAATCCATTTTAGTTTGGATGTATCTATGTAGAACCCCATGGTATTTCAGAACCAAATGTCGTTCGGATTCTTTGATACCCAACTTGGTGTGCAAGGTATGGAAGGTATTGGTGAACTCTGGAACTGCTTGGCCCCTCTCTTGCCGCAGTGTGGTCCATCTCATATATTGGTCCTCATAGTTGTCAATAGGGTAATATTGTTCTTTTACCACAGAATCCACAAAAAAATCCCAAGTGGGATCAACCCCATATATTTCATACTCTTGTGTGGAACTTTGCTCCCAGTAAGTTTCCCAACAATGTTTGACATGGGGGATAACCTTAAGGAGTGTGAATGTGATCTTTTCCCTGTCAGAAAAATGGTGAATAGAGAAATAAAATTCTAGCAGATTTAACCATTTGTCCAGGGCATCTACATCTATCTGACCTTCAAATGTGGGAATATCAAAATTAACATGTACCTTGAAAGGTGAGTTGCCTCCAAAGTGGTTGTTTGATGAAGATGTGTCTGTTGCTATCGGCAGGCATTGAAGGATGTGGGAAAAATTCTCCATCATTTCGTCCCTTTGTCGCGTGAGAGATTTCTCAAGCAAAAGATTGATAGAATCGTCCGCTCCATCATTTTTCTTGTCTTCCGCCATGGAGGGTTTCTTGGGCGTGTGAGAGAGATTGTCTTCAAGAGAGACAATCTCAAGACCCAACTTGCTATACTCGGACCTCGTCAGGGACATGCACTGAAAAATGATCAAGAGAAGCCTGCTCTGATACCACTGATCTGGATTATTTTTGGCACAAAATGAGAGTAGAGATATAATAAAGAAGTGTACAGATATATCTCGGATATCGAATAATATAACATAAATGTATCAGAGATGCAACCATAAACAAAAAGATATGGTAACACACAATTTTCTATTAATGAGCGAAAATGTACAATGACTGTAAAAATACATAGTGAAAGACTCACTAGAATGGTGGCATCTTATCTCTGAGAAGAGATGTGACGGCTACTTGCATATGTGAGAAGATGATTTTACAATGAGGCTCCAAAGGAATTTTTATCATAAATAAAATACAAAACCCTAACCCTGGAAGATGAAAAGCCAACAGTTTTGTGGACCACATTTTGGGTAGTTTGGTGTATCAACTTCCCTGGGGCGCAACTTTGGCATACAATCTTTGTTTGGGGTGCACAAAATCTTGTTGGAAAGGTATCGTCGAGGAGATTCATTTTGGGGGCTCAATCAGAGCCTTTTTCTTAATTGATAAGCTCGATCTTGAAAAACCTTCATTTAGGCCCTCAAAATGGCCCCAGAAGTTAAAAACTGCTAAAAATAGTAAATTACCAAAATTGCCAGAAAATTGTTTTTAGCCAGTTGGAAAAGGTGGGTGGCCACCGATATCCACCTAGATCAAGGCACCGCCCCCTTAAAGGTACAAATCAAATTTTATATTCCTATATTTGAAGGTCATATAGACGCAAATGTGATAGACAAATGGTTGAATCTACTAGAAGGGTATTTCCCTGCCCATAACTTCTCGAATAGAGAAAAAATTACTTTTGCGCTCCTCAAAGTCGTTCCCCATGTCAAATATTGGTGGAAAATTTTCTATAAGAAAAAGGAAACAGAGGAACCCTCATTATTTACAATCGGGGTCAACTGGGAGTCCTTCAGGGATGCTATTAAGGAACAATACTACCCTATCAGAAGTTATGACGACTCGTATACAAGATGGACCACATTGCGGCAGGAAAGAGACCAAGCAGTGCTTAAGTTCACAAATATCTTTCATACCCTGAGCACTAAGTTGGGTATCAAATATTTTAAGCGACATCTTGTTCTCAAGTATCGCAGTGGTCTACATAGATACATCTAGGATGAAATGGAGTTTATGGACATCTCGTCCTTGTGCGCGACCTACCAATATGTCATCAAAATCGAGCAGAAGATTAAATGAAAGATGTGGAAATTTGGGCCTAGGAACCCCTCACAACAAAAACGAGGAAAGGGAGGCCCCAACCCATAAAACAAAGGACAGAGCAAAGAAGGACACCAGAAATACAAAGAAATATACTGAGAAGTGGTGCAACTTCGATAAGAGCCCTTGGCATAACACTGTTGATTGTCACTCAAAGAAGTCGTCAATGGCTAATGTGAAAGTCTCTAAATCATATGCAGGTGAAGACTTTGAGTTAGAACAAGAAAGGGGGAGAAGGATCATTGATGCGGAACCCAGTGGTATCGTTGCTACCACCAAGCTCCAACCCGATGAACTAGACGAGCCAAAGGATGGAGAGCATCATTTTCATTCACAGATGTGGGTGAAGTGTACCCCGCTGCACTTCATCATTGATAATGGTAGCCAGAATAACCTCATCTCAACAAAGGTCGTCAAGCGGCTAGCCCTGCCGACAACATTGTACCCGCAACACTACACCATTGGATGACTCCGCCAAGGAAGTGATCTTCGTGTCAACCAACAATGTCTTCTGTCATACGGCATCAATCCCTTCAAAGATGAGGTATTGTGTGATGTTTCTCCTCTCGAAGTTTGTAATGTTCTTTTGGGCCAACAATATTTATGGAAAAGTCATGTTGTAAATGAGTCTAGGCCTCACGGTGTTATTATTACTTTCAAGAAAAAATTGTTTAGGATACCCGAGGCAGTCCCACCTATTGTTATTTCCTTGATCTCTGTCAAGCAATGCATGAAGGTAATCTCTCAGACCTAGAAGTTTGTCTTCTTCATGATTCGCTCCCAGAATGAGCGAAAGATCGCAACCACATCTAGGGCCTCTTTGGAAAACCTCTCCACATAGCAGAAGCAAGTGGATAAGGTCATGGAAGAATACTCAGATATCTTCTCCTAACCTACCGGGGTACCTCTGCACTGTCAGGTCAAGCATCCCATCGATCCGACCCTCGGTGCATCGTTTCCCAATGGGTCAGTCTATCATTGCTCTCTGTTAGATAATGAAGCGATCAAGTGACAGATCCAAGAACTTCTCCACAAGATGCACACCTGTCCCAACTCATCACCTTGTGGGATCCCAATTGTGTTGGTACAAAAGAAAGACCGAACCTGGCGAATCTACATTGATTATCGGGTACTAAATAAAATCACAGTTAGGAACTAGTACCCGATTCCCCGAATCAACAACCTCCTTGATAAGCTCACGAGGGATAAATACTTCAGTAAGATTGATCTGAAGTCTGGCTACCACCAGGTCCTAATAGAATAGACATATGTATGGAAGACCGCCTTCAAGTCAAAAGAAGGTATTTTTGAATGGTTGGTCATGCCCTTTGGTTTGAAAAATGCTCCAGCAACTTTCATGAGGATGATGGACGATATCTTGTGACCGTTCACAAATACTTTTGTAGTGGTGTATCTATATGACATCCTCATCTACAACAATACTTGGGCGGAACACTTGCAACATATTCAGTAGGTTTTTCACACCCTGCGACAACACAAGCTATATGCCAATTTGGAAAAATGTTCTTTCGGCATGGACAAGGTCCATTACTTGGGCTACATCATTGA
>ML790375.1:114580-127395 GCA_009831015.1 Picea engelmannii | reverse complement strand
ACTTTGAGTTAGAACAAGAAAGGGGGAGAAGGATCATTGATGCGGAACCCAGTGGTATCGTTGCTACCACCAAGCTCCAACCCGATGAACTAGACGAGCCAAAGGATGGAGAGCATCATTTTCATTCACAGATGTGGGTGAAGGGTACCCCGCTGCACTTCATCGTTGATAGTGGTAGCCAGAATAACCTCATCTCAACAGAGGTCGTCAAGCGGCTAGCCCTGCCGACAACATTGTACTCGCAACACTACACCATTGGATGACTCCGCCAAGGAAGTGATCTTCGCGTCAGCCAACAATGTCTTCTGTCATACGGCATCAATCCCTTCAAAGATGAGGTATTGTGTGATGTTTCTCCTCTCGAAGTTTGTAATGTTCTTTTGGGCCAACAATATTTATGGAAAAGTCATGTTGTAAATGAGTCTAGGCCTCACAGTGTTATTATTACTTTCAAGAAAAAATTGTTTAGGATACCCGAGGCAGTCCCACCTATTGTTATTTCCTTGATCTCTGTCAAGCAATGCATGAAGGTAATCTCTTAGACCTAGAAGTTTGTCTTCTTCATGATTCGCTCCCAGAATGAGCGAAAGATCGCAGCCACATCTAGGGCCTCTTTGGAAAACCTCTCCACATAGCAGAAGCAAGTGGATAAGGTCATGGAAGAATACTCGGATATCTTCTCCTAACCTACCGGGGTACCTCTGCACTGTCAGGTCAAGCATCCCATCGATCCGACCCCCGGTGCATCGTTTCCCAATGGGTCAGTCTATCATTGCTCTCTGTTAGAGAATGAAGCGATCACGCGACAGATCCAAGAACTTCTCCACAAGATGCACACCTGTCCCAACTCATCACCTTGTGGGATCCCAATTGTGTTGGTACAAAAGAAACACCGAACCTGGCGAATCTACATTGATTATTGGGTACTAAATAAAATCACAGTTAGGAACCAGTACCCGATTCCCCGAATAAACAACCTCCTTGATAAGCTCACGAGGGATAAATACTTCAGTAATATTGATCTGAAGTCTGGCTACCACCAGGTCCTAATAGAATAGACATATGTATGGAAGACCGCCTTCAAGTCAAAAGAAGGTATTTTTGAATGGTTGGTCATGCCCTTTGGTTTGAAAAATGCTCCAACAACTTTCATGAGGATGATGGACGATATCCTGTGACCATTCACAAATACTTTTGTAGTGGTGTATCTATATGACATCCTCATCTACAACAATACTTGGGCGGAACACTTGCAACATATTCAGCAGGTTTTTCACACCCTGCGACAACACAAGCTATATGCCAATTTGGAAAAATGTTCTTTCGGCATGGACAAGGTCCATTACTTGGGCTACATCATTGATTAGCATGGTATACATGTGGATCCATCCAAGATCCAGGTCATCCGTGACTAGCCAGCCCCAACCACACTCACTGAGCTTCGAATCTTCTTAGGCCTTGCCAATTTCTACCACAGGTTCATGTTGGGATTCTCCCATATTGCATGGGCCCTTAGCCAAGTAAACAGGGGTGGTGGTAAGGAAAACATTGTGTGGGGTCGGTCCCAATAACAAGTGTTCGACGATTTGAAGCAAATCTTGTGCTCAGCCCTAGTACTTTCATTATCGGACCTGCAACAACCCTTTGAGATCAAGACATATGCTTCAGACTATGTTGTGGGTGTCATTCTCACTTAGCACGGCCACCATGTGGCCCATCATAGTGAGACACTATCAAGTGTTTTCTGTAAGTACCCTACTTACGATAAAGAAATGTACTCCATTGTGAAAGCATGTCGTCAGTGGAGACATTACATTCTTAGGAAGGAGAGAGTCATCCACACTAATCATAAGACACTACAGTTCATGTAGACACAAGGTAAATTGCAGAATGACCACCATTAGAAGTGGTCCACATACTTGCAACAATTCCACCTCAACATCAAGTATAAAACATGAAGTATCAACTGATTCATTGATTGCCTCATCAACCACTAGTTGCGGCATTCACCACGGTGCTAGAATCTTGTGGCCATGAGACCTCTGGATGGCCCCAACTCTATGAGATAGAACCGAAGTTTTCCAGCACCTACCAAATGTTGGGCGCAAACTCAGTTGTCGTTAATTTCCATCTTCAAGATGGGTTGTTGTGTCGTTTGGGCCATATTTGCGTTCCATCAAGCAAGCGAGTGAAGCTGATTTGGGAATCCTACTACAGTCAGGTGGTAGGACATTTCAATGTCGAAAAGATAGTGTAAATGTTGTAAAGACATTTATACTGGCCAAAATTTCGACAAAATGTCAGCAAGTATATCAAGTCATGCACTGCCTGCGCTATTTCCAAACTGACCACTAAGAAACAGGGCATGTACACCCCTCTTCCTACTCTTGATAGACCATGGGAATCCATCTCAATGGACTACACATCGTGCCTCCTGTCCACCAAGAGGGGAAATGACTATGTTTTTGTGGTTGTTGATCGCTTTTCTAAGATCAAGATTTTGGTCGCCTGCAAGAAGAGCATCACAACAGAGGTCATTATCAAGCTCTTCTTTGAACGAGTCTGGGTACATTTTGGAATCCCACAAACCATTGTCTCAGATCGAGATAGTTGGTTTCTCAGCACATTCTGGTCAAGCCTTTGGTCACTACTAGACACCAAGCTCACAAAATCCATGACCTTCCACCCCAAGACAGATGACCAAACCGAGGTAGTGAATCGAATGATCGTACATATCATGTGCATGTATAATTCCAAGCACCCCCGCAAATGGGATGAGATTCTTCTCTATGTTAAACATAGCTACAACCGATCCCTACGTAGCTCAACCAGCCACAACCCCTTTCAGGTGGGCTTGGGATTCCAACCATTGGGTCACATGGATATTGCACTACCCCTTGCGGCCACCCCGACCGACTAGTCACCTACCCCAACTGAAGCTAACAAATCCACCTGGTTCATTGAGCGGATCCAACACATCTTCCAACAGGTTCAATATATTTTATAGAAGTCCAATTCCAAGTACAAAAAGTGCCATTATCAACACTGGGTGCCACATAAGTTTCAGATGGGAGACAAAGTTTGGTTACACTTACAGAAAGAACGCCTTACAGGGCCCCATCGAAAGATTCGCCCACTTTGTTATGGACCGTCCACCATCATCAAGGATGTGGGTGACAATTCTTTTGAGCTCAACATTCCTCCTTTCCTTGGCCTGCACCCAGTGTTCAACTTGGATCTCCTTTGACCTTATTTCCCACCATTATTAGACACCTCAGAGATAACAGAACAATTGACACCAATAGAGCTCAACCTTGACTCCATACAATATGAATCCAATTATCATATTGTGGACACATAGGTCAAGGGCACTCGATAGCAAAGGATCCAGCTTTATCGAGTTGTCAAAGTAGGGCAGCTCCTGCGCCAAGGCAAGTGGCTCACCCGTGGCCAAATTCAACAGAAATTTCCTCATCTGATGGGGGAACTCAACACAATGGAGACCATTGCTTCCTAAGGGGGGGATTGATCCATATGGATGTTGGTGGCCTCTGACATATTCCAATGACTCATTTCGGTAGTTTGGCATTTTTTTCCTAGTTTTTGGATCCCCGACTTCCAGGGTCATTTTGAGGCCCTAAACATCGTTTTTAGGGATTGTCATAGTCTGAATATAAATTTAGTTGGACTTTGACGGAATCATGTGTATTCCTCGGATAGAAATTTCCAACGAGCTATCGTACACCTAAAACGGATATCGTATGCAAAATTTACTACCTCGAGAAGTTGATGTACTAACTTACCCCAATGGGGCCCACATGACTTTTGGCTCTTCATCTCCTAAGGTTAGGTTTTTGGATGTCTAGGGTTTTTCTCATTCCTGATTATTGTAAAAAGGCATTCAGAGATTCATTGTACTCATCTTCTTGCGAATGAGTGTAATCATCACATCTCTTCTCAGAGGTAAGCCGCCACCATTCCAGTAAGCTTGTTTTTCGCTGCATTTTATAGTTTCAACTTATTTCCTTATTGAATAGAAACTATTTTTACTATATATTTGTTATTCTATATTAATCATCTTTTAATAATAATCTATATTCATTTCGTTCTACTCATAAAATCCAGATCACTAACCACATAATTGATTGGACTGTGATCCAGGTGGAAAACAAAGGGGATTTTTGGGTGAAACTAGTACGCATCCTAGACCGAAAATTCAAAGTGCTCAAGAAGATAGCCATATGGTTGATGGACCTGCTACAATATTGAATATGAAACATGGGAACATAAAGAAACTATGTGGGAGGAATACCCGCAAATTTGTCAATTTTGAAGAAAAAAGAAATTGAAAATGCAAGATCCCATTTTAGGCAACTAAAGTTTCAAAAAACACATCTCAGAATTTTGGTCACCTGCACTGACAACCCTGATAAAAGGATGGTGCATCCCAATGGACCGACAGAATTGAATGGGAACATTCCTTGGGTCAACGGGTTGACAAAAATATGAGATTTTGGGTGGGACTGTTGTTGGAGGGTAAAAATTGCATAATTTTCTTATGCACTGAGGATGGTGAAAAGTTGTATGGAAAGGGGAATGTAACTTCTCTAGTATAATACCGAGTTTAATTTATGCATAATGTAGATATGAATGCAACTATGGCCAAGCTATGTAATATGTGAATGTATTTTTTATTTTTAAATAAAGAAAATGTGATACCATGCTGGGAATATGGACAGATATGGGGGCTAAGTTTTCCATAAGACAAGAGAGTGATTAAGAGAGGTCCAAGGGGGAAATAAATTATGGGTATTAATTCAACCCATTTTCATGAATTTTATTACCATTAGGGATAACTTTTAATTTTATGTTTGAGTGTATGAGAGCCCAATTATTAAACTCATCTAAGAGGGTGGGTGTGACAGTCACATACCATAGTTATTGGAGAGCATGTGACTCAATACAATCAATTTGGAAAAGAGTGTAAGTCAAGAAAGTAAGCCAAAATAGAGGAAATTTGTATGGGTAGTTACAGATAGTTTTTACACATTGAGTTCTACATGAACAATAAGGAGAGAGTAGGAAAAAGAGCATGGGAGATAAATCAAGACAGATGGGTGAATTCTATAGCATGTTGGAGCATATTGGAACACTTTAGAGCTGAAGATTGAAGAGTCGGGTTGTCAGGCCTGAAGAGTGAACTCTTGTGTGAGTTGCATTATAACAACAAGTGTGTGTTGTTGTTGGAAGTTTTTGTGGTAGTGAGTTCCCTTGAGTTCCTAGTAGAGATATTTGTAATTACCTATGCAAGAGACACCCTGATAAATTAATGGGACACATGGTGGATTAAGAGCAGTGAATGGGTACATTCCTTTGGTTGTGCAAGTCGAGAGGAAGAGAGCTAGAGGAGATTCATGATAGTTGTGGGAGAATACCACTGGGTTGTGGGATATTGAAATGTGAATGGACTGTGAGAGACACCCTTTTCTTGTGGATTACTAAACCCATCTCGGGGGTGACTTGTTGTTAATATTTGGAACAACAAGTCTATGGTTGGGTGGAATTTCCTTCACAAGCATTTGGTTGCACAATTGTTTTAAAATATACATGTTTATCTGTTTTCTTACGTTAATTTATGAGTTTAACTGTTGTGTTTTTTACTCTGTGCATGAGAATAAATTATATGTTGTTGTGGTGAAATTATTAGCTGCATTTACATTTTTAACTAGTATGGATAATTGCATGAGCTTGAATTTCATGTCATTCATAATTCCACATTTAAATGTATGTGATAATCATTTTTTGTAAGTAAAAATAATGGATTCTGGTGCGATGCTTGAAATGTCACGTGCACGGGGAATAGTTGTTGCGCATAGTAATAATTTTGTTGCATGTGTGTTATGAATAATTGTCGTGCACAGTACAAAGGTTGTTTTTCTCATGGTTTTTCTCAGTGAGGGTGGGACATTCATGTTGGTCGGAATGATGTAGTTACATTTAAATAATGTTATCTGAAATGGTTAAATATATGTATAATCCGTAACTAATAAGCTACATAAATTTAATTGGAAGAAAATTTTCGAATTAATGTGTTTTCCGCAAGTAGTGTTCCTCGATTAAGTTGGGGGACGTTACATGTGGTCAGTGCATGGATAACTAAAAATTAAATTCAATGCATGGTTATAATGTTTTCTATGATGAAGGGGGGGCGGGGCGGGGGGAGTGTTATGAAATGTTATTTATCCATGGTCTTTTGCACCTAAGGAAGGACATAGGTGTTAGATTATTTCTTTAGGAAAGTTTGATTCCAGAATAGATGAAGGTATCTTTCTTGATTATGCATCTGGAAGCAAGGCCTACAAATTTTACAACAAAAGACTGTCCATGGTTGTATATAGTATTGATGTAAGAGTGGATGAAGAAATACCTCAAAAGGAAAAGCCACAAACAAATGAAGATTCAGAGGATACAATCTACGGAGAATGAGAGAAGGAAGATGAAAATAAAGAAGAAGAAGAAATAGAATGCCAATATCCAAAGACACCATCCAGATTTGTTCAGAAGCATCATCCAGAAAATCAAATTCTTGGTGATATAGATACAGGAGTTCAGTCTTGAAGAAGAATGAACTTTTCTTTTCTATCTAAAATAGTGCCCAAGAACTTTGCACAAGCTAGTGAAAATAAACATTGGGCTAATTTTATGAAAGAATAACTAAATCGGATTAAGAAGAATGAGACATAGGAACTTGTGCCGAGACCAAAAGACAAGAATGTGTTTGGCACCAAATGGGTCTTCATAAGCAAATTGGATGGAGATGGACAAGTAGTAAGAAATAAAGAAAGATTGGTATGTAAAGGGTATGCTCAAGTTGAGGGTATTGACTTTGAAGAAACCTTTGCTCTAATTGCAAGATTAGAAAAAATCATAATGTTTTTGGCATTTGTATGTTTCAATAATTTCAAATTATATCAAATGGATGTCAAGTCAGCCTTTCTGAATGTAAATTTAGAAGAATAAGTATATATTGAACAACCAAAAGGATTTAAATTGTCAAAAAAACAAAGATCATGTATGCATACTAAAGAAAGCACTCTATGGACTAAAGCAAGCTCCCAAAGCTTGGTATTTAATTCTTGACAAATACCTACAACAACAAGGTTTCAAAATAGGCGCCACAAATAACAATCTTTACAGCAAAACATACAATCAAAATATATTAATCATTGTGGTTTATGTGGATAATATCATATTTGGAAGTAATGATGATAGAATGAGCCAAAAGTGTGTAGAAGAAATGCAAAAACAAAATGAGATGTCCATGCTTGGAGAATTGTCATTCTTTCTAGGGTTGCATATTTTTGAATTCAACAAAGGCATATCCATTTCTCAGACCAAATATATCAAAGAAATGTTGAAGAAATTTGAAATGGAAAATTGTGCACCTATCGATACACCCATGATCATAGGATGTAAGTTGAGAAAAGATGATAAATCTCCATAAGAAAATCAAACACTATACAGGTCGACGATTGGTAGCCTACTATATGTGAAAACATCAAGGTCAGACATCATGCAAGAAGTAGGATTGGTTGCAAGATTTCAATCTGCACCAAAGGAAACACATGTGCAAGAAGTAAAAAGAATATCCATATATTTGAAGGGCACATTGGACTTTTTATAGTGGTATTCAGGAAGTAAAGACTTCACTCTAACAACATATAGAGATGCATATTGGGCAGGAAGTATTGATGACAATAAAAGTACCAGTGGAGGAGCATTATTTCTAGGCAACTGTCTAGTATCATGGTTGAGCAAGAAGTAAACTTCAATCTCTCTATCCACAACAAAATTTGAATATATTACATCAGCAACATGTTGCACACAAGTTATCTAGATGAATCAGACATTGAAGGATATTGAGGTAGAATATGATCATCCAATCTCAAACATCTGCGACAATGAAAGTGTAAACAAGATTTCAAAGAATCCTATTATGCACTCAAATATGAATAATATTCCCATCAAGTACCACTTCCTAAGAGAACATGTAGCCAAGCAAAGTGTCAAGTTGGAATACATTTCCACCATTACAGATATTTTTACCAAACCGTTTCCCAGAGGTACATTTGAATATCTTGGACATAAGTTAAGAATGATATCCCTCTCATCTCATCAATCAAGGGAAGCACAAATCGGGGGAGGTATCCCTTTGTCATTGATGTCAAAGGGGGAAAAGTTGCAGACAAATGAAGAATTGCAGACATAAGGAGAGTTGCAGATAGGGGGAGTATTACATAATTGACTAAGAGTTGTTATCATTAACAAATAGGGAGATTGTTGGAAATATTGTTGTCATTGATGTCAAACATAGAGGGAGACTACATATGTCCAAGATAAATACTGCAAGATGGATATTGTTGGCAATATTGTTTTTGGATTTTTGATGCTCAGTTTGGATACCCTATCTATGAAGTCCTTTTTACTTTGAATACCTACCTCAAATGAGAGCATAGGATATATGGATGAAAATATTATTCTAATACCTTTCCAATGGTATATGTAACTCCATATAACTCCATAGGAATGAGGAGATATGAAATTTTATGTTAGGTCAACCTAGTCATAAAGTATAGGTCGACCCAACCCGTTTTAGAATTTGACCCCATAAGTGAATGCAAAAACACTATAAATACAATATATATGTGCACATTTGAAGAGAATCCAAGAAAGAAGAGATGGGGAGTATTCTTGGAGTCTAAAGGTATTCAAGAGTAGTTTTCTTGGAGTTTTAAGGATGCACTATGAAGGACTAAGGTCTATGATGTTGCAAAGTGTGTTGTTTTGAGGTTGTGATGTTGTAGTCTTGAATTATATTCTGGGAATGATGTTATGAGGTTTGCTAGGGAATGCAGGCTAAATCTGAGTAGGGTTTGAAGCTATGTCTAGGGTATGAATCAAGGACAGGATTTGGAGCATGAAAGTTGATATTACGATGATGTTGTGAAATGCATGAAGTATGAAGCATGCAGGTGAAGTCAGAAGAACTATGTGTATGAAAATATTAGATTGTTTCCTATACAGGTCTTACTAATTTGGTGCTTATCTGAGTAGATTGGTGTCTCCAATAGACTGGTGGCTACACAATATCTTGTTGAGTTGGTGCTCAGCTGAAGAGATTGGTGTCTCTAGTAGGTTGGTGCTTAGTTGAAGAGATTGGTGTCTCTAGTAGGTTGGTGCCTACAAGATTTGTAACAATAGGTTGGTTCCTACAGACATTTACAAAGATAAGTTTTTGTGGTTTTTCCAACAAGGGTTTCCAAATTAAACTCTACGTATTGTGATTTGAGTTTATAGTCATTTATTGTTTTAAATTTAATGAATGATCAATGCTCATTTAAATTAAAAAGTATCGTATATTGATTCACCCCCCTCTTAGTATAGGCATAATTTCAACCATTATAGTTTAGGAAGGAATCCTTTGTTGGTTGGTTTCACTTATTCGAATTGGGTCAACGAACCCGATGATGAAAATTTTGTTGCAGGTTATGTTTTCAACCTTGGTCGTGGACTTGTTACTTGGGCTTGTAAGAAACAATAGGCTATTGATATTTCTTTAGTAGAAGTGGAGTACCGAGTAGTGGTTAATGCAAGTCAAGAATCCTTGTGGCTTCGACAAATCATTTCAAAGTTTGGATTCCATCATCTAACCACCCTCTGGTGCGATGATCAGAGTGCCATCAAAATCACCAAAGATCCATTTCACCATCAGTGCAACAAACATATCAAACTACACATGCACTTCATTAGAAAGATCATTCATAATCGAGTTATTGAAGTGTTATTTTTCCCTATAGAAGATCAAGTTGCAGACATTTTCACAAAGTCTCTTATAGAAGCGAAGTTTTCCAAACTTCGATCTATGTTAGGATTTCAGGAAGTTTTCATTATGGGGGGATAGGCTCTAATGTCTCCTTCCTTCTCCTATTATGCCACCTTTGTAAATCTTTCAATCCTATCCCAAGTTGTTCTTAAGGGGGGATGTTAGGATATTTAGACACTTAGGAGTTAGTTAAGATCACGTTGGTCTAACGTGTCATTAGGTAAAAGTATGTTTCTTAGTGTGTTTATTCAGTGTGCATTAGTATGCATTTGTAGTTATGTAATCTGATGGTCATGATATGTTCTACACATAAATAGATCCAATGGTTCATATTCTCCTTGATATTAACAACGACATTCATCTATGACTTAATAGTGGATTGGTCCATGATCTCCATTTAAAGAGCATGGATGATAATTTGTTGTTAGACACATAATCCTTGGGATTGTGTTATTGTAATCATAATGTAAATATGAAGAGTCCTAGGCGATAGGAAGATTCATCCGTTCGGAAAGACCAAAAGTCATTCTCATTGTATGTATTCACCTTTTATGTCAATGCAATACACATTAGCATGGATTTACATTTTATGCCAATGCCTGGCCTGACAGGTGTTATACGAGCTCAGGATAACTCCATTATTTCTTTATGAACTTTCTTTCCCCTCGTGCAAAAAAAGTATTCCTATCTATTCCTCTCCCATTTCGAACTCTTGTTGATTCCTTTATTGGTCGATCTATTAGAGTCACACAGTGAAAAACCTAATCTCTACCAGCTACATTCTAGTCAGTTCCACATTCTTCCTCTCACATAGTGAAACCCGTTGCCATCAATTGTTCCTCATACGTATTCTTCTTGGCTATCATACTTCCAGACTTCTCCACGTCGATTGTTCCAAGGTGGCCTATCTCTAATTCATGTGTCCATTTTTCTTTGTGAAGAGGTACACCAGACTAACTCCTAGAATTCACAACCCTAATTTTGTAATGGGTTCGGACTTCCTTCACCCATCGCCCATCGATTCTTCATTCAACTATTCATTTCTCACTGGATTCGACTTCTCACTGTCCAATTGTCTTTCGCTTAGTCACATTCCTCATTTGAAAATAACCCTTTCACGTTGACTACTCCCATCGACTCTCCATCCCATCGCCCATGACATGGTATAGCCACGAACCACACCCCCATCGACTCGACTATCCTCTACAAACTATAACACACATACACGCTTGTCGACCTGAGCACATAACCATTTTTTATGAGCTTTTTGCTCTAAACCATGAATTTCCATAACTCTTGAACTCATGGGATATTGAGTGTGGCACCTCCATTCACCTCCCATGAGTGTTATATGAGTGCAAAATTATTTGAACTGTTATTTATATAGTGAAGGTGTTGGATGAAGAAAGAGTGGGTTTGTAAGGCAATTTTTGAGATGAAGAGCATATTAAGTGTGAGAGATGCATTTACTGAATTATTATGCAGTTGTATCTGGGAACTTTAGAACCTCTCCTCACTATCAAATGGTTCACATACGAGTTTCAGTGTTCTAGAGTTTGAAACAAACAACTTGTACTATTCTCAAGAAAGGGGTTTTAAAACAATAATTTGGTATCCTAGCTTGATTTTAGCATTGAAGACCGTGAAGTGGCATATTATTCAAATATAATCTCATGATTGAAAAAGGCCAACTACTGGTAAGAGTCACCATGGAAAGATCATTTTAGACTTGTAAAATATATGATGTTGTGAAGATTAAGATTAAGAGCATTTTTTTTTTCAAACATGGGACGTGGAAAGAAGAATCTCAGAGGCAAAGGGGGTTTCCATAATCTTCGTCAAATATATGATCTTCATTGTACCCGTCGCAGAAAGAATGGGTCACATTGATGCAGGGGCATTTATCCCAAGCCAACAATGTCATCATTTTGTCACATGTTGTGTCTTGAAGTTGAACTAAGGAGGCCTTAAGATCAAGGGAAATCTATTCGAATGTTTATTTTAAGTAGATAATTATTATTAGATGGTATTGTTATCAATTAAAGAGTTTGAATAGGGAATAATGGCTAAATTATAGCTCCTTGTGAGGAGACTAAGCCATCTAGTTAGACTGTTGCAAATTTGTAGGGTTAGTTTTGGCTAAATTTGGTAAAGATCCTCAAATCGTGGAAGAGGTGGTTAGTGTTTAGATTCTTCTTGGTTGCACTTCGAGTTAGAGTAGAGGGAGAGAGGGAAAGAGAACGAGATATGTTAAGTCTCTGGACCTGTAGATTGTAATTGATTATCAAAGAATAAAATAATGAGTTCCAGTAATTTGTGAATTTATGATCAAGCATCTTTTCTTTTGTGTGAACAAGTTAAAAACAAAAATGGATCCACGTCTTCTTTGAATACTTGAAAATTCATCCCAGATTTAGTATTTATGCAAACAGAGAGACTCCAAACATGAGGAGTATGCAGCTATGGTCGTCGATGTATACGAGTTAAGGAAAATCATTTTGATTTATTGTCAAATTTGAGTGTCTAGGATCAACAAAGGAAGAAACAACGTGTTTTCCATGTTGAAATTACTAAGACAACTAAGAGGGGGGGTGATTTAGTTGTTATCGTGCTTAAACAATTTTAACATATAAACCATTTTTAATCTTTCTCCAAGTGACCATCAATATTATACTACATATGGACAACATAAATAATGAGCATCACTCACACATAAGATATACACATAGATAGATTTTCACGAGGAAATCCATAAAGGGAGAAAACCTCTTCTTCTTCGAAATGATAGACAGTCTTTTAAGTTCTGTACATCATCTATAATTGAGCACCAACTCAATGTGAGGCTACTACCTCTGTTTTACAAGCTCCAACTTGTTTGAGAGAACCAACTCTTTGGTTTCTCTAGCACCCACTAGAAGGAAGCAACAACTCC
>ML790375.1:72871-100717 GCA_009831015.1 Picea engelmannii | reverse complement strand
TATGAATATCCAAAAATAGTTACTTACATAACTCAATGGGAAAAGCTTCAAAAAGATAGCAGATTAAAATAGTTCATCTCCTCAAAATAACAATACAAACTTGTAAGTTTTGTATACCATCAGGATGGTAATCTTGTAAGTTTTGGTTCCAAGAGAGCTTGTTTTGATAATTGGTCTGTCTCCTTATTGAAATCCCTGTATATATGATGAAAGCTAATTCCTTGAAATAAAGTGGTCAATTCCATTGTTCTGTGCTTCCATCATTCGATGTCAATAGCCTATAATTTACCTTTATGATTTAGCCAATCAATAACTACCTTTGAGTCCCCCAGTATCTATAAATTTTAAATAGACCAAAGATTGACAAGAGTGAGAGTAGCCCAAACTCCCATAAGCTCGGCCTTTGTGTTAGTTCCTTCCCCACAGTTGATATACCAACTATATACAATCGACTCTGGAGATTTGATGACACCACTAGCTCCACACACTATGCCACCTGATATAGCTGCCCCATCAAAACATGCAATAGTAAATCCTTCTTTCTATGTGATCGAACAAGCTCTTAATGAGATAGATTTTTGTGATTGGGGCACCCTGTTGAGAGATACAAGTGTCTTATATACCACTGCAAAAACTAAAGGAGATGTCTCATAAAATATAACTTTGTTTCTCTCAATCCAAATGTACCAACAAGTAAGAGCAGCAAGGTTTTTAGAAACGGATTTGTCCTTAGTCCAAGAAGCAAAACATTCATTAAGTGTAGACCCTTCCCAAGTTTTTTTAATCTATAGAAAAAATGTTAATCTAGCCCAAACTGACTTTATGAAAGTACAATGGATGAAAAGATGGTTAATATCTTCAAAACTTTGTTTGCAAAGATAGAAAAAACCAGGTCCCTCCCAACCTTTTTTTTGAAGGGCATCCCAGGACAAAATCTTGTTTTCCTCTGCCATCCATATGAATAATTTTATTTTTAGTTGGAGGTCCAATTTCCATATATTTACCTTCCAACCACACTAGAGAAGGTAATCCTGTGTAGATATAAGAACAAAATATATATTTTTAACTGAAATGATCCCTGATGAATCACCCCCAGTCCATAACAAAGCATCATTTGAATCGTGGAGCGAGACACCAACGCCTATAAGCGCTCTACAGTAAAATCCCCAATCGGTAGATAAAATTCCCGTCAAACCCAACTCCTCATTGCTTAACCAATTCTCAGATAAAGTAATGGGATCCCGAGAGACAGTTAATTGAGCTAGTACAATAATCCTTTTCTATCTTAAGTGTGTTATAATCGCATCTGGAAGGATGGATCTGTCACCCAGACCTAAGATCCAATCTCTTCCAATAGATATGAGGTGTCGCGACCCTGGACGCCAAGTTAGCCAATGGGTAATCACATGGACTGATCGAGTAAGACTAGTCCAAATCCTGGACGCAGATGATTTCTTGTGGGAAGCCAGCCTGAACCAATTGGTAACTGTTGAGTTGGGAAAATATTTATCCAATAATACCTTATTCCATATATCGTCTTGAGTTGGTACACGCCAAAGAGTATTTACGGTCAAGTCCGTATTAAAAAGAAAAAGGTTTCAGAACCCCCAACCACCACATTTATTTGGTCTGGAAAGAATGTCCCACCTGCAAAGATGATACTGCTGAGATGCTTTATGACCGCTCCAGAGGAAATTGAACATCAATTTTCTGATCTTGTTCAATACAGAGTGAGGGATGGTCTCCATAGACATCCAATAAACAGGCCGAGTCTCCAGCACTGATTTTACTAATATGTATCTACCACCCAAAGGCAACCACATGTTGCACCACAGTCCGATCTTCTTTTCCAATTTGGTCACTAACCAATTCCAGTCGTCTCCCTTATATGCCCCTTTCTTTAGAATGTATCCCAAATATTTGAAACTGATAGAGATATCGATAAAGGTATAAGGAAGAAACATCTTAAATGGTGCAAGTTCAACATCGGAAAGGCCTTCAAAATGTACAGTAGTTTTGGATTGTTTTACAATTAATCCCGAAGCTTTACAAAATAACTTGATAATTTTGTCGATTTCCATCCATTCTTGTAATGTTTCATTTTTCATAATTAGGACATCATCCACAAATAGTAAATGAATAATTTTGATCATTCTAGACACTTTTATACTTGATAGATTGCCTTCACCAATGTTATTTTTCAATAAAAGACTGAGTTATTCCATAACCATAATAACAAGTAATGGAGATAAAGGGCAACCTTGGCGCAAACCTCTACCTCTTCTGAAAAWTTTTGTTGCCTCGCCATGGAGTAATACAACATATGAAGAAGAAGTTACGCAACTCATGATCCAATTTGTCATCTAGAGCCCAAAACCCACTTTTAATAAGGTCAACCTTAAATGATCCCAATCAATGCAATCATATGCCTTCCRMATATCCAATTTCAATACTAGTGACTTTAAATTTTTTCTCTTTATTCTATGTAGACTCTCATGTGTTGTGCCAATAGCATCTTGAATCTGCCTTCCTTGTAAAAACCCCAATTGTTCTACAGAAAGTGACCTAGAAAGGATCGATTTTATTTGATTTGCAATGATTTTTTATATCACTTTGTAACACAGGTTACACAATGATAACTAACGGAAACCATCAAAGGTAATTAGTTTATTTGCCTTCGGTATAAGGGTCAAAAAAGTCGAGTTTAGACTCCCAACAATAGAGCCTTTCCGTCTCGATTCCTCCACCATCTCAAGGAGATCATCCCCTACTAAATCAAAAAAGAAGGAGAAAAATTCAACGGTCCAACCATCAGGCCATGGACTCTTATTTTTTTTGAAATGAAATAAAACGACCTTTAATTCCTCCATAGTAACTAGGCTGCACAACGAACAAGACTCGTCATCATTTACCATATGAGGGAAAAGATCAGTAACCTTGACTTGTTCAATAGTGTTCGGGATAATCGAAGCCTTGTAAAAAAATTTGAAATAGTATACCGCTTTCTCCTTTATCGCTCCCTATTCTGTAATTGTATATCCATTTTCATCATTGATCTCCCAAACATGTTTTCGAATCCTACTGTGACTTGCATAGTTGTGGAAAAACTTTGTATTATTGTCCCTCCATTTTATCCAAATTGCCCTGCTGCAAAGTCTCCACTGTTCTTCAACTCCATGTAAAATTTTATTCCTTTCAAGTTCCATCTGCTAGAGATGTTTTTCCGCTCCCATATTTGTAGAATCCCCAACCAAACTCACAATTGTATCCTTTATATTTGATTCTAAAGTTGCCAGTTGGGCCTTGTTCCTGGCAATACTTGCTTTATGCCAAAGTTTAGTATGAGACTTTAAGACCTTTAATTTCCAAACTAATATGCTATGTCTTCCACCTTCGGTTAAGAAAATGGGATCTTTCCATATATTATGTACTAAAGCCACGTAATCTATATCATGCAACCAATGGGCATTTAATTTGAAAGGATAGGCCTTGTAAATAGGAGGAATCTCCAGATGTACTAAGAGAGGGGCATGATCAGAGATATATGGAAACTCAACCCAGGATCTATATAAGCCAACAACAGATAATAAACCTTCAGAAACAAGACATTTTCCCAATCGCCTCACAATGGCCTCATGACCAGAACGCCCATACCGCCAGGTAGGAACAAGTTTTGTCGGTTCGATGTCTATCAACTTTTTGAAGAGAAATAAATATCTGTAATAATCATTTGTCAATCCAGGAACTATGGAACCTCCCCAGACCTCATCCAAAGAAAAAATAATATTCAAATCGCCAACAACGATCAAATTATTAATAGACAATATACCACTATCTGCCACCGAACGCCAGAATTGTTTTCGGTCCGTGCACGAGCCATAAATATTAAGCAATGAGATCTCTTACTTGTTTATAATACACCTACCTGTTAACAGAATACCACCAATAGTAAGGAAAGGAACCAGATCATATAAATTTGGGTCCCATATGAATAATAATCCTCCCGAAGTACCCACAGAATTTACAACACTCGAAACCCAAGAGGGACAAAGAAGGTGCATTAAAGCTCTAGATTTTTTCTCATGTACCAAGGTTTCCTGAAGGAAAACAATATCCGGGCGAGTTTGATCCAGTGGTCGGCGCATAGAGGCATCTTTGAGGGTGCCTCTAATCCCTCTTATATTTAAGGAGAATAACAACATCACTTAGCCCTCGCCAGGGCTTTCATTGTTCTAAGAGCCCCACTATTAGTGGAGGAAGGAACTGAGTCAACTGACTGAGAGGATGAAACCGCCAATTTTTTTTTAATGCTTTGGGTCTTTATTGGAGAGTGTTTGATGCCAAGGCCTCTGGACCAGGAAAGTTCTTTCCCAATCCCCTCGGTATACGTCAGAGAAATATTAGCCCCCGTTCTAGTAGTAGGATCATGGATAGCCTTACCAAAGTACGTTGGCAGGTGTAGTTGCGTTTGAGCCTCGAATGAAGGGGATCAAAGAGTATAGTACAACACTGAGAGTAGATTCATCCACCTTAGATTATCTAAACCCAAGCTCCACCAAATTATTATCTAACAGCTCCGGTGACGAAGGGGAAGAGTTAGGTGTCCGAGCCCAGGTATTAAACAACTGAGGTAAAATATTTTGTTGCACCTTAATAGGGGAATGAACAGGAGACACAGTTAAAAGTGAAGGCAGTACCCCCAAAACAAAAGTTGGGGATGATTCAAAGATAGACAGCCTCACCAAACCCTCCAAGACCAGATCAATAGTATCCTTGTCGCCCTCGGTATGCCCCTTATCTATGGTAGTGGATAAAAATAGCTAGCAAGAAGTATCCAAAACATCCTTTTCCCAATGTGACAAAGTAGAATATAAGGTAGGGCATATATTTTTCAACTTGCCAGTAAGAGTCGTTGAAGGCTCCGTCTGGCTCCAAGGCTCAACACCATAATGAAGAGGCTCGCTCTCGAAAGAGTCCATTTATGTAACGCAGTCGACAGGATCCTTTTGTAATGTAGTATCCTTCGACGATTCTTCAGCCTCCTTACCAATACATTCTCAATAAAGATGACCCTTTCTACGACACAGATTGCATCAAAAGGGTATATCGAGATAGTCCAACCTCTGTATATACCGACATCCACACCATTCAATATCTAGGACCTCTGGTAGCCCGCAATGGATATCCATTTCCACTAATATTCTTCCCATCTTTCTAGAAGGAGTAACCAGTGTCTGGTTATCCAGTGCAATAAACTTACCTAGCACATCTCTAATAGCCCGAAGAGCCCCTTTCATTCCAAAGATGTATAGGTAACCCCGACATAAGAACCCACAAGTGACGGAACTGAAAATGTTCGGTCAYCGTATCAAATGCAACCCGCCAGCATTTTAGCATCATACTACTACCCCCCAAAACCCAAAGAGAGCCTAGCAGAAGGGTCGCATCCTCCGAGGTTTTACAAATAAAACCCAACCATCTTTTAGTGAGATAAAGGACTTCAGCCGCATAACCCAGTATAGGAACCTAGTTTTTTTCTATCCAAACCGAGACAAGCCCCTTACTCAAATAATTATAGGAGATTCTATCGACCAAGCCACAGAGGACCATCCTACAAGTCTCTTCAAGGCCCACGTCTGAACCCAACACCATGCGCTTAACCTTCCTATTTTCTTTCCACAACTTCCTACGAACACCCGTTAGGTTTGGTTGTTAGTGGGGTTTCCTCAAACTAACCGGCGATATCATTCCCTTATCTCCCAAATTAGCATCATGTATAGTCTTCAGCCCTTCCACTGGTTGTGTAAGGCCAGTAGCTACAGGGGGAGCAACATAATGACTAGGAGAAGGATCCAGAAGTTGGGCGATAGTATTACATGGAGYAGATGTCAAGTCAAGTGCAATGGAGAGTAATGAGTGCGGTGCCCCTCCCAAGGAATCATCCTTTGTGAAAAGACCCCCCTGYTGCCAAGAGACCTCGTCATCARCACTCATAAGTGCCATGRCGTTCCCCTCTACGTCAGCAACGTTAAGGGGCAACATAAGACCACCACTGTATAGCACTGACCACAGAGAATCACAGAGTAATAACCTCGGTTCAGTTACCTAGAAAGGAAATTTATTACAGGAAGTTGGGCCCAGGACCCAAAGAAATGTTGGCCAACTGAGTAATAAATCCCAATAATACCACTAAAAAACAAAGTATGGAAGCCAATAGGAAGTGGGTAGTGAGGAAAACTCCAAAAACGTTTGCCATATAGTTGACTAAACGCAAGGACTTAACCGTAACAGTAAACTTATGGATCCAAACGATAGTCCACTTCAAGCTCCACAATCACAATGGTACCATGTGACCTCCAGAGTGGTAGTAGTGACGAGTAGTTCACAACCACCCGCGCCTCCGCCATCGATAGATATAGTCCATCCTCACACATTCAAAATTCCCGCCTAGTTGCAAAGTTGAGACCACGAGCCCTATCAATCCCACTTGTGAAACGACTCAAAGTTTGTTCTCTTGCAACTTTCTTGTCCATAGCATTACTTTTTTAAACATTTCATGTATACATATACTTTCTTAGACTTTATAGATCAAATCGATGGGCGGAGGGGGTCCCTTGTCCCACAAACAAGGGGGTCTCTTAACAATAATTTTTTACTTTATATATATATATATATATATATATTAAATTATAGATAAGTGTGAACATTATTTTTTAATTTTTTATATACATATTTATCCCACAAACAAGGGAGTCTCATGATATTAAAATTAAATTATTATTATTATAAATAAATCATATTTTAAATTGCACAAATACAACATATTTGCAGCATAGTCTAAACGTGTTTGATTTTATCAGAAATCCGGTGAAGAATGGTTGGATCTGCAGATTTGAGTGGCTAAGTTTGTATAATCTGAGTGGTTAGAGTTTTTCAGCAAGCTGACTCCATTTATGCATTCAGAAACACAATTTAAACAACAGAAAATAGCATTTTGTCCAGATTTACATCACCGAATTCAGGCAAAAAAACCCCAAAAATAGAACTTTTAGCAAACGCCCATATTTGCTCAAATCTAATATGTACATAATTAAGAAATAACATGACAATGACAATTTAACAAAAGTAAACTATTTAATAACATCCACATGTGCAAGCAAACTCCACAACTATATAAATATTTGAAAGTCAACTCGAATGCAGAATGAACTCCCATGGTAGAAGCCAAAACATAGATTATGAAGTAAATTTATTTATTGATTCTATAACTGACCTTCACTCGACAAAGTTCAGTTATCTATCGATCTATCCAACGATAACCTGGCGTTCTCAAACACGAAATCGAAGACCGTGAAACATATCATATTTACTGAGCCACCTTTATCATCTTCAGGCTTCAACCCTGTAACAAACATCTCCATTGCAGATAACTCCTGCAGGTTTGCAGTTCTCATCACTCGCAGCATCTGTGTCTTGTCCCTTGTCCTGGTTCAGATCCTGTTGATTCTTCAAAGCACAAGCCAGATGAAGATCATAGTCACAATCTTTGCAATAATAGGACCATGCAGTGCCATCTTCGTTGCAACCATCACAGATAAATACAGGCCTCTGTGTCAATACAAGGGGGTGTTCATGCTGGCTGTACCTTATCTCCTTGGGTGATTTCTCAACCATCTCTTTCCTTTCCTTCTCCAGCCTTTCTTCCATTTCCTTCTCCAGCCTTTCAAGATGAGCAGCAGTGAAGGGGTAAGCCTGGGCTCCATAGGTGGACACTGCACTTCTGGCATTATCTAACAGAGTTTTTCCATCTAGACCAATCACAACCAAGGATGGGATGCCTCTAATGCGAAAAAGCCGCAAGAGATCCTTCTTAGTTTTATCCCCAAATGGAAGAGCCAACCATGGCATGCTTCTGTAGTATCCTTCAAAAGTCTCTTGATCTTGGTCACTAGAGATGAAAACAATCTCAAACGCTTTTCCTCCTTCCTTGAGTTCGTTGTATACCTTTACAAGCTTTGGAGTGAAACCTCGGCAAGGGCCGCACCAATGGGCAGAGAAATACAAAGCAACAGTCTTGCCCACAAGCTCAGCTACCGGGACCTATTACAAGAATCAAAACATATAAATGATCAACATCACCCACGAGAGTATCGAGTTCTGACCAGATTTCATGTTTAGCTGTGGTTTAGTGGTTAACAAGAGTTCGCCATGAAAACAAGCCAAAAAACAACCCAAATTCAATCTTCATAGAGGTAGAGCTCCTGTATATATGTATATATGGAACGTATTTTATACAGTTTGAATGGGGCTAATAGTTAAAAACATGTATTTCTTTCTAAAAAACTACAAATCCAGAAGAGTAGGATATGTATACCTCGAATATACAAATTTAAATCGGATATACAAATGCAAATCTAGAGTAGTAGGATATGTATACCTCAGATATACAAATTCACTCATATATACAAATTCAAATCTAGAGGAGTAGGATATTGTTGGCTGGCGAAATTGACCGCTCGTCAACTGGAAGAGTGAATCATGTTCGGGGTTGTCTAATTAACCCAAGCCGTTTGAATTAATTCACTTCAACAGGCTTAGCGGCTCCGTTGGCTGAACTAAGTTCTAAAGAAAACTAAAAATAACTAAAAAAAATGCAATACTTAATAAATAACAATCACTAAAATCTATATGTACATTTAAATATATATATGTACAATTTATTTAAATAATATATGTTTAATAATTCTATATACAATCTGTACAAAACACGAGTTTTAATCTAAACTCGTAAAAATCAAATGTAAATTGATTCCTTTAACAACAATAATAAAGAAAGTGAAAATACTATTTAATTTTTTGGTTTGTTTTCTTGGATGTATACATTCTTGAAATCAAATATTAAACTTACTTAATCGAACATAAAATAATAGGTAATGGAAATCATATTATATATATAACTTCTAAAATAAACTAGCAAATGAAATAAAATGACAAACTAACCTATTAACGCATCCAATGTCTGTTCGATAGAGAATATCCAACCACTTTATCTGCGAAGTAAACCTGCAGCGGATCTTAAGATTGTTCTGAACAAAAGCGAAACAATGCGCTCGAGATTGAGTTTTGGTAACAGAACATAAAATGGACACAGTTACAGTGATCTTATGATTTGCAAGTAACTACGACGAAATAAATCTTCCAGTAAGAACTTGCATGTAAACATTCAACAGAAATTAGAGATAAATCCCCTAATTTAAATTGGATAGATGATCACTGTGTATATATTGTATCTAAAACATAAAATATGGACAACATATAAAAATGAATCATGTCAACTTGAAATAAATCACGACGACGAAATCAATCACCATCTATTATCAAATTGACATAAGCATAACTTGAATCAAAACATCATACAGAAAAGCTAAAGCTGTAACGTGCATTTTGTTCCATTCAAGTCTGTGATAAAACGCCCATACTCTTGCCCCAGGCCGAGATGATGCAATGTTTACAAAATGATATGTTTATATAGGTTTCAGGAAACATAATTGTTTCTTGTTCATAAGATCAAATTGGTTTCAAAAATAAAGTGGGATGCAACCACCTTGATTTCACTAGATATCAAAAAACTACCAACAGTCTAATTCTGTTTATTCAAAATACATATTAGATATGGCTGGGAGATCTCAAAAGTGTCTCATATCATCTTTGAAATCATGGGCTCCTTAATTATCCTGAAAACAAAAGAAAATAGGAAGATCTCAGATATGTTTTCTGTCATCAAATTAAACAATTCGAATTTTCTTAACTGGCTTTAGAATCTTGCGATTCTGTAACTAGTTATAATAGCAAATGCAATCTCATTTTATTGAATAAATAAAACAGGCTAATCTTAATAATAAAAATAGTTTATTCAATCAAACCAAATATCCTAACTTAAGAATGAAAATAATCATGCTAACAAAATCATACCTCTAATCATAAAACCAAATCGTATCAAGAAACTTTGGAGTTAACGATGGCTGTAGCTGCCTCTACGTTTTTAAAAATCACATGACTTGTGGTTTTCAAACGCTTTTCTTTCCCCTGGAGAACAGATTCAAGCCTGAAGTTTTTTAACAAAGTTATTAGGATGTGTAGCTTGCCCATGAGGCTTTTTAGTAGCTTTTGGGTCAGGTTCAGGGTTGTTGTAGGTGGTCACAAGACAGGCCTGAGTAGGTAACAAACGTTTCAACACTTGCAAGCAGACCAAAACGCTCACCTCAGCCACAAAGAAAATATGATATTTTGACCTCTAAAGGATGAGCTGTATCTCTGGAATGATCCAATTTCTGGGGAAACTGTCCATGATGAAGGTAAAAGGGCTCATTTCAGTTCTGGGTTTTCAAGGGTTTGATCTAATTCAAAATCGTTTGCTTAGAATAGCTCCCGTAAAAACGTGTCTCTGGCAGGCAATTACAAGGTTGACCAAACTGTAACAAGAGCGACTCAAAACAATTGGGGGTTTAGATGACAGAGGTAGAAGAGGTAAGTCTGAGTGGATATCATAAAAATAAAAAAATACAGAGAGCCTATTAACTCATTATGCCAGCCAACCATTACTCTCAAGACCCTCTCTGGCATCGTCATATAAGAGCAGAGTTTGAATGTTGTTTGGTTAAACTCTCACAACAAGAGCCATAATGGATGAAAGGGTAATGAATCAGACGCAATGCACAGAGAGGGTTTGTGAGACAGTCCAGATCCATAACCCGAACCTAACAATGAACGCTATAAAGACTGATACGATGAGATGGGAGTTTATTTGAAAAGCATGTGAAGGAGGTTTTGCGAAGCCCAAGGCCATGCGTAGAAATGATGGCAGTCTGCAAATCATCTTGCCACCATTGTATTTAGTACAAGCTAGGACCAAAACACTTACAATAAACATAAGTGCATGCATCATGGTTTGATTACAAAGTTGGGTAAATTAAAAAACTCAAATAATCAAAAGTTTTGTGAAAGAAATGTGATCAAAGATCAAACCCATACAAAAAATCAAATGGTGGGGGTCTTTTGTTCATTACAACTATCAATCTCTTAGGCATGCTTAGAGTTGAGAAGGTCAAAACAAAGAGAGCAACATCTTCATGGCAAGAAATCAAAATTCCATAATAAACCATATGAGCAATTTGTCGTTAATGAAATTTTAAAAACACAATGGTAATTACAGTTGCAAGTTTTCATGCTTGCAGTCATGAAAACAAAATTTGAAAAGGCAATAGGTAAAAAGCGACGATTTACAACTGTGGTTTCGAAACTTCTCATGAAGAGTAATAAAATTTCATGACCCTGTGTAGGCAGCTTATGTAGGTCAATTTATTTATATAATAAAAATAACAATAACATTATTGCTGCCAACAGATATATATACCTCCCTTTTATATACAAATTCACTCAGATATACAAATTCAAATCCAAAGGAGTAGGATATGTATACCTCCCTTTTATAGGTATATGTACTGACTAGTTCCCTAAAAACATATCATACTTGTTCCCTAAAAACATATCATACTTTTAACCAGATACAACATACAACAATTAATTTTTAAACTACACATCCCAAATTGTGTCTATGAAGATTTGTTTTATTGTTGGTCTCCATTGTGTCCATGAAGATTTGTTTTATTGTTGGTCTCCGTCTGAATACTTCTAGATATGATAATCAACCAGTCATATTGCTGATATTATGAGAGTCTATGTTTCCGTATCCAGATTGATCATAACATAACGAATATTATAGGTAAACCCCTTTTTTTGGTTTAGAAAACAGGAAACGGTAACCACATTACCCGGGATAGCACACTATTAAACATTGAAGACCAATTGGCTTAGCTGCTGAGGGGCTTTTAGACTGTCAAGAGTCACCCAGGACTTGCATCTCACCCTGTCTTCTTGTTAGGGTTATCACGATTCATGAGCCCAAAATAACATGGGGGAGCCCAATGAGGCACTCTGCCTGACCATTTGTAGATATAACCCACATATGTTATGAAGGAATAGAACTTATTTCTATGGCGTGATTCATGAATCATGGCATAAGAACAGTGAAGGTAATAACCAGATCTCAGTAACTCACCTGGGCACCTCCATGCTTGATCACAAAGTTGTGCTCATCAGAAACCAAGAGTGACTCCAGGGTTTGTGCTTTCTCGTTTAGCTTTCTTGGTTTGTGCTTCTTGTTTAGCTTTCTCCTCAGCTTCAAGCTCATCCAGCCACTCTTTTGTAAATGGGTAAGCTCTGATTCCATATTCTCGTATAAGGTCCACTGCATCAGTCTGTACTGTTTTCCCATCTGGACCTAAAATAATTAAGGATGGGATACCCTGAACCTAGAAGTAGTGAGACAAGCTCTTTTCAGTGTTGTCTTCAAATGGAAAAGCCAGCCATGGCATGCCTCCATAATACTCTTCAAAGTCTTTCTCCTCTTCGTCACCCGAGAGAAACACAATCTCAAAGGCCTCCCATTTCTTCAAAAGCTCATTATAAATCTCCACAAGCTGTGGAGTGAAATTTCTACAGGGACCACACCAGTGGGCTGAGAAATACAGACCCACTGTCTTCCCCACAAGCTCCCCTACCGGAACCTATTGGAAAAAACCCAAATTAACAATTAGACCATCATGAAATAAAATTTGTGCACCTATTTTTCCTAAAACCTTACAAGATCCAATGATTGCATGGAACTCAATCGCCCAATCATATACATGTATTCATTAGACTTGATACATGCATGATCTATTCCCTAGGTTTTCAAGATCAATAACCCAATTCAATACATCCTTTCTTCCCTAAATTATCATAAAAAGAACCCAAATCCAGATTTGCAGGCGAAGGATAAAACAAACGAAAAAGGGAAAACACCCACCTTTCTTCCTCCATGGCCAAGCAAAAAATCTCGTTCATCAGATAGCAGAAGAGACTCTACAGTCTGTGCAGCCCTTAATGCCTCCTCTTTTGCCCCCAACTCATCAAGCCTCTCTGCAGTGAATGGATATCCCTCAACATCATATTCTTCAATGATCTCCACACCTTCAGTGGTTATTACTCTGCCCTCTTTGTCCAGAAGAACAAGACACAGAATGCCACACACCTGAAAGGCCTGATCAAGCTTCTCCCTTGTATTTTCATCTGAGAATGGCAGGGCAAGCCATGGCATGGTGTGGTGGTATTCCTCGAATGACTTCTCATCACGATCTGTAGAAATGAAGACAATCTCGAAGTCCCTCTTCTCCGATAACTTCTTATAGATTTCAGACAAAACGGGGGTGAAATCCCTGCATGGAGGACACCAATGTGCAGAAAAGTACAGACCCACGTGTTTCCCTTCCATTTCTTCAACTTTCACCTGTAGATTACATTGGATTTAATAAAATAATGCAATTTTCGAGCAAAATGAATGCTATCAGAGATTGTATATATAAAAAAGTATAACAATCATACCTTGTGTCCATTATTTCTGATCAAGAAATCACGTTCCTCATTGCAAAGCAAAGAGCTCAAACTCTCGTGGGTTTCACCCACATGGGTGACTGCTTTTTCCTACTCAATTAGCTCAGCCATAGTAACCTAACACAATCTCTCACTCTGCTTCGAATACACTAGGAGCAATAGGGTATCACTGGTGGTAAGAAAGTGAATTGATACCCACAGTAGAACAAACAACTGGTTTTCCGTTGCAAATATTTATGGGGGAATTTTCTTGCTCGCGAAGATTTCAACTTGGCATCACAACCACTCACTACTAATCCTTTACTTCATGACGAAGAAAGCATCATACGGGGGAAAGTTCCCGGCATACTTTAAACGTTTATGTTTTTATTATATCTTCCGATAGGCATGGTATATAGTGTTGAGTTAGGCTTGACTTTTTATTAGTTCATGGTTGACCATAAAATATATATCTCTTTATCCAAAGTTTTAAAAAATAATGATTAATTTTAAATTTTAAATCACATTTATCTGATATCTTATTGGCCAAAAACTTTGAAGTCTTATTGCTGTCTTCACTTCCCCCAATATTATTGTAATAAATATTTTTTGTTTTTTTATGTATATTGTCAAAAGTTGGGAGCCCATCTTATGGAATTAGTACTAAATTTTTTTTTACTCCTATCAAATTTGGCCGCATGCCAATGCCATGCATACTTGTTAAATTTTATACGAATATTAATAACTAAAGCATCGTTTATCTATGTGATATTATTAAATTTTATACGGATGTTGATAGCTACACCTTGAATGGATGCACATGGAGGGCGGTGTTTCTATTTTTTTTTAAGACAGGTTGGTGGAATAAGCCATACACCTTGTTGAAATTATGATATGGAATTTTTTTTTTGAACTTACACGTAACGATTTATCTAGTAGTCAATCGAAGACATTATACAGGATTTGAACCCTACTTGGAAGGGACAAACTCCACTTTACACCAGTGGATTATCTGGGGGGCGTTATTAGCGCGAGATTCATCCAGTATCCAACGCTATCCTGTCTTTGGTGGCGTAGGCTTCAGACCACCGGATCCAAGCTTTTGGCCAGGTGGCAATTTTTTGTAAAGATTTTTGGGTGGAAAGACCTAAAGTTGAGTACAGGTAGCCCTGCACCGTAGGGAATATTAATTAATTAAATGTTTTTTTTATTATTATTAAAAATTACCAATTAATTTTGATTTGGGATGAATATTTGAAATATGGAATAAGATGAAACTTTTACATTTGTTGATAGTATTATTTGTTGATAGTATTTAATGATGTTTGTTGGTTATCTGTCTTAGTTATAATAAGTTTCATATTGTTTAAAAATAATAATAAGAAAAACAATAAAATGATATTATAAAATTGTTAATATAAAATTTAAATCACTTACATATTCAAGTTAGTTTATAGATTGTAATATGTACAAATAGTACTTAATGATGGTTGTTGGTTGTTTGTCTTATTATTAATTAACCACTGAGTTATGATAAGTTTTCCATTATTTAAATAAAATAATAATTAAAAACAATAAAAAAATATTATAAAATTGTTAATATAAAATGTAAATCACTTACATATTCAAGTTAGTTTATAATAATAATAATAATCTATTTTTAAGGTCAAGGTTAAGCCAGACACCAAATTAGTGTATGAGACCTCCTCCCATTGATTTTACTGGTAAAGTCTATGGAAGTATATATACCCTACCCTACCCCCTCTGGTTTAAAATTGAATTGTAATATGTGCAAATAGTAATTAATAATAGTTGTTAGTTATCTGTCTTATTACACCTGCCTATATCTTATTGGCCAAAAACTTTGAAGTCTTATTGCTGCCTTCACTTCCCCAATGTTATTGTAATAAATATTTCTGCCATCTAATAATTTCATGCCTACTCCTTCTCTCCTTATCTCCTTAAACAATACTTTCATTATTATATTCGGCAGGTATATGCTACCTAGTAGTTTTTTTTTTTCTGTTTTTACTTTTTTTTTTACCGGGTATTTTCTGACAGGTTTTGTTTAAAAACCGGTTATCAAAGTATTGGTCATTTTTCGACGATTTTTACTGTTGGAAATCCGACGATAAAGTGTTGAATATTCTGAAATGCAATTTAAACAATTGTAAATTGCGATTTCCTCTAAATTTATGTTACTTCATTCAGACAAAAAAACCAAAAAAATGGTTCAACGTACATATTTGGGATACCCTATTTTGAAATGCTAAATCAATTTATACATTCAAAAATACTATTTAAACACTGTAAAATTGAAATTTTATCCTCAATAACTTTGCATAATTCCAAACCAAAAAATCAGAACTTTCTATATCTTACTTATTACCTATGGAAGATTCAAATTCAAATCCAGCTAATACTAATCCACTTACTTAAGAACGGATTATCTAATCCACTTACTTAAGGACGGAGTTCAAATTCAAATCCAACTTTTACTAATCGACTTACTTCACAACGAAGAAAGTTGAAAGTGGATAAGATGAAAATTTTGTTTTTATTATTGTTATGTTCATTAAATATAATAAAAAATTAAAATTATTTTTCACAAATTCCAAATCAACATATTAACATCAATATTTAATATTGGGTAAATATGATTTTTAAATTTAATAAGTAGAAAATTTGGAATATGAATAAGGATAAAGATCCATGAAATATTTACCTACAATGTTTATGGTGGAGATCGTCTTATTGTTCATTGTATCTAATTTCTTCATATTGGAAAAGGATAAATATAGATTATCCACCCTTCATGTGGCGAGGGCTTTATATGTTTATTGTAAAGATATGTTTGGCAAGGTAATATAATGTCTTTATATAAACAATATAATGCAAGGTTAGTGTTTGACAATGATATTAAAGTTGTACAATTCAACATGACTATTTATCTCATATATTTGTATATAAGATAAATTATATTCATTTTCAATGGTATTTATATTTTTATTAATATTTTATTTAGCAATTTGGTTACATCTAATTTGATATGTCTATAATATTATATGTTTTGGAAGGGATTATTAATTCCTACCTTAGAATAGGATTTTTGTTTATTTTTTCAATTAATTATTAATGATGGATCAAAACTTATAATTTTAACAAAGTGTGGAATAAATTATAATTTATTTGATTTTTCTTCCATTTTGATTAATTTAAAAATATAAATGAAACATTTAATAATATTATCAATAAATAAATAAATAAATAATTTAAAAAATAATGATGTAAAATTTTCAAAACTTTATCCAAAAATTTCTTATATTTAAGTTTAACGTTGAAAATATTTAAAAAATAATAATAAAAACAATAAAAAAAGCATTGGCCTTATTATCATGATGCTTATATGGCAACCCATAAAATATTAATGAGTTTGGACAGAGTATATCCTACAACACAATCTTTATATATATATATATATATATATATATATATATATCCGAAAAGAAAACAAAATAAAAACTTCAATCCTTGTAGTCTTTTCAAGTATTGTTGTCATTCAAGTTTGTTTTAAATTATGGTAGTTTATAAATAAAATATAAAATGAATGAGATAACCAAAATTTGAGGGTATTGTGTGGTCAATGTATGGATAACTAAAAATTAAACTCAATGTATGGTTATAATGTTTTCTTTGATGAAGAAAAAATAGAAGAAAAGAAAGAAGAGTTGTGAAATTTTATTTTTCCATGGTTTTCCACACCTAAGGATGAAAAGAGGTATCAGTTTACCGTTTTGGTTTGTTTGTTTGGATGCTTGGCATTCAAAGTATTAGAAGCATTTTAATATATGTTACACATTATTTTGGTCACCTCAGTGATCATTTGACAACATGTGTTCATGTTCCCTAAAAATATTAAAAGAGACTTTCTCCATGAGAAAAGTGATTTACTTTCCTCTGCCAAAAACCATATGAAGGAAGGTCATCACAGCCTACTAAATACATGGGGTGTGACGATGTTTGATCATCACATCCTGCACTATACCTGGACTGTGACGTCGTTGCATGTTGCTAAGTGTGTAAGGTGCGACGATGCTTAAAGATTGGGAAAAGTCAAATTTCACGAATGTTATAGAAGATGAGGTGGCCTCTGATCGGTTTGGATCTTACTCGCTTCTCTGATTTGGTGGGATCATTCTAATCTCCTCATCCATCTCTCTTTCACGCTATATAAAGAGGGATCTCTCATTGAAAAGGCTAAATGTTGAATAGGCTAAGCATTGTATGGAGGGTTCTACTTCAGATTATGCTTGAGAGCTTTGCTTTAGTTCTTCAAGTCAGATTGTGGATCTTCTTCATTCAAGACATTTGGAGAAAATGTGTGTGTGTTGAAGCACAGAGCCATCGAAAGGGGACCCTGCAACATCAAGGCATGGGTTGTATTTTGCACTTTCTATTTCACTTAATACATTAATGCATTTCTTCCTTCTATAAGCATCTTGTCTTCTATTGTATAATTCCTTGATCATATATATAGACTTCATTAGAATATATAGATCTTTGTTCCTCTTCTTTGTTGGTTTGTGATTCTTAGACATGCTTACTATTATGCAAATTCAAGGATGACACTAGCGAGGAAAAGCATCGTTTAAAAGGTATGTCACTTGTAACTAATTAAACTAGTTGATATGATGATGAAGTTTAAGGCAAAGTGTGCATTATGTTCTATTTTTTTCTAGTTTCTAGTGGGATCTAGGGAGATCTATTTGTCTTCACACTTACCGATTAATCCGATAAACAATTTGGCGACCATACTAGGGATACAACTTTCTTTTGGTTTTTTGCCTCTTATTTTCTTTTAGCCTGCCTTATTTTGGTTAAATTCATTCTCTAAGTCTGTGGGTGATCCATCTGGAGTCCCTGGGTCTGAAGGTTGGGTTATATTTTTTTGTCTTTCTTTCATATTTTCCTTAGTTACACAGATCGTCGCATTATACTATATAGACAGCCTGTGACGATCCTCTGACGTTGCACCCGACTTATGCAGACCAATGCGACAATGTCGCACTGTGCTCTATTGGTAGCCTGCGACGACCCTAGCTTGTCGCACTGTTCTCCACTGTCATCCTGCAACGATTCCTCTAGGAATTGTTGGAAGAGCCAATTTTTCTTTTCCATCCAGTTTTTCCTTAATTTCTTGGGATGAACTTTTGATACGAGTGATTGATTGATTGATGAGTTTGAAGCTTTCATTTGATTGGTTTTCAGGGATTGAAAGTCTTTCTTTATAAATTTTGCAAGTTTTTCTTTTGATTCTTGTCGCAAGGGTATAATCTTTGGATCTTGATCTGAGTGCTTGTTTGACAAAGGGTCTTTGATTTGTTAAAAGTTTTGGTTTGATTTTACTTTCCAGATTGTTTATTGATTGATAGACATTTTTGTTTTCATTTGAAAAAAGGCTTTCCTATCATTTTCATTTTTGTCTACATTATGAGTTTGATTTGGGAATTGTGTTGAGAATGTGTTAATTTTCTTGGATTACACTTCATTTTCTTCATTACATCTCTGATTTGATTTGGGAAAGGAAGAAATGAAGTCATTTATTCTTTTTAGTAATCTTTCATAATAAAATTATTGCATTCAAAATATTTGTTAAAGGAGAAAGTTGGAAAATTTTGTAGTTTTGATTGTTTGGGATTTTGTTCATTCAAGGATTGAGAAATTGTATTTCGTAGCTTTTGTACTTCAAAAAGAGATACATTCTCCCTACTTTAATTACAGTTCATCGAATTGAAATATTTCATATTCATCTCTTCTTGCATTCTATTGGGCCAAGGTCACATATATCATCAATTTCATTTACATCTCCCTTTTGAGTAAACAACAACCTTTAAAATACAGCGTAATTTTAAAAATTATTAGCAACTTTTATTTTCTAGAAATTCTCTTCACCAACATTAGCTAGGATAGCGCTTTGGAATAGGTTGCAAGGCACACTCTCCAAAGCATAAAACACACAATAGTATCTTGTGATAAGGAGAGTTCAAATCCACTTGCTACATTTTGTCCTGGGAAGCCATTCTAACACAAGGGTCAATCATGAGGTCGCATTAGGACTGGCAGAGTTACTCACCCTGCTTTGTCAATCTTACTGTAGAGATTGTGCATAGTATTGGGGGTCACTTGAGGGTATACCCACGATTATGTGTGGGAGCTTCTTGAGTTGATTTCGGGCTAGATACCATGCCTTTGCGTGTGGATCGGACTGTCGACTGTTTTCCCAGGCATCATTGTCATAATTGGTAACCTTAGTAGCCTATATATTTAGGGTCTTTACACGAGGTGACTGTGGAGGGGAAAGTCTTCACGATACGTGGAATCGGGGTTGGCCAAACTCACTTGGGCTCCTTGGAGGGTATACTCACAATTATGTGCGGGATCTTGCACCAGGGTGTAAGTCTGTTAAGCAAGTCGTCAACGTAAATTTTCCACTCGCTTTATCCCAACCCCTTCTTGTCTTGATTTTGCGACATTGGATTGCATCACCAACTGGTGACTTCGAAATAACAGGGTTTGTTTGTTTGGTTTGATTTCTAGATTTTATTAGTGAGTGTTGTTTGTTTATCTAGTTGGCCATAGATTTGTTTCATTCTTTATTTGGTTCGGCCAACATTGGCCTTCGTCATTCACGTAGGATGCAAGGGCTACCTCTGGAAGATCTGGAAGGTCACCTCTCTTTTCTTCCCAAATCACTAGAGGGATCTCCTGAAGGAGCAATAAATAATGAAGTAGCCTCACAAGTTGGAAGTTCGCATTCTTTAGAGGGATTCAAAAAAAAATCAGATTCTTTAGAGGCATTCAGACTTCCCTCGAACCCGTTATTGATTATTAGACGCGATGCACATTTTCTCTGGATGAATTCATTAGGAGAAATTGTTGTTGTCGAGAATATTGAAGTACCTAATCGACCTAATGCAGAATCTGGAGTAGACAATCCACTTTTTCAAAGTGAATCATTTAGAACCCTGACTCACACTGCTGGAATTTTTAATCCTATTTCTCCCCCTTCTTCGAGACACGTAATTTTTGGCACACTAGGAATGATTTCTAATCAACCTATGGCATCGCAAATTCTTGAGATGTTGATTACCTATACGGTACCTTTAGATCATTTTACTGGCACAACCAGTAATGTCACCATAGTTTTAGACCAATTGTTGGTTGGTTCTCACTGAATTCTTCCTCTCCATATGGCCCACTCTACTATGGTCCCACAAGCTACGACCATTTCTAATGGAAATGTGGTTATCACTCAAGCTCCTATTGGAACACCACTTCTGCTTAGAGAAAATTTGTCACTTCCCCTTGGGTATAACGCTTTGAATACTTCCATTGCTATTCTTGCCTAGAATCCATCTAGAGGGTCTAGACTTTTTGTTCCTCCTGGGTATAATGTTGCTAGTCATTTTGTTCCTACACCTACCCAGAATCTCTCCGAGGGGCCTTACGTTCCTCCTCCACCTTTGTCTGGAGGATTTAATCGTCCTGGTCCTAGTGGCTTCAATCCAACTGGAAGCACCGATCATGCTATCACTTCTGGTTTTCAGATTCCTGTTGGAGGTCAACCTCAAGTTGGGGGGAATCTCAATTTGGGGGGAAACCTTAGATTGGGGGACAACCTCAATTTGGGGGGCAACCTCAAGTTGGAGGCAATAACCCATTTTATGGACAAAATATACCCTTGTTACAATCTCAACCTTGGAATCTTCCTTTCCAAGGGAATCAACAACCCTCTGGGGGAAACATCTTCAAGTTAATTCCTTTGTACCCCTTAATCTCGGGAAACCATATCCAGGTTATATGAATCCTACCTGGGGTTAAAATTTTCAATCTAATGTTTCTTTCCAAGGGAACATACCTAATCCACCAAACCCTGGTGGATTTTTCACTCAAAACCCTCCACAACCGAATCTATCAGGATTGTCTAACTATCTACAGACTGCTTATGGTCCTACTCGTATACCTACAAGACTCCCTCCTCAAAAATACCAGTTTCCTCAAGTGAACAGATAGTTTCCTTCGCTTGCCACTTTGGATTTACCAGATTTGTCTAGGATTTTGAATGATCCTATTTTGCATTCTCCTCATTGGCCTGCCATACTAGAAAAATTATCATCTGACATTCTTAAGTTTGACGATCGATCAGAAGAAGACCCAAATAATCACATCATGACTTTCCATCTTTGGTGTTCACCAACTCATTGATGGACGACTCTATAAGATTACGACTTTTCCAACAAACTCTCACGGGTTCGGAAACCAAATGGTATATTGAGTTACCATGAGGATTCTTTAATGACTTTAATACCCTAGCGATGGTATTCGTAACACATTACCAGTTGCAATTCGATATGAGATAGGAACATAAATTTTGATTTCTATTAAACAATCCTCTTCCACTCATATTTCTAATCATATCTATGAGTCGAGAAGGAGAAGATGATTAATCAAAGTTCCCCTTCATAATCAAATATTGGCTAAGTGGTTTAACAAATCACTCATTGGGCCCATAGCCCGTGATGTTTCCATGGGTGGTGTCGTCATTGAAGAGAAGGCGATTAGTCATGCTCAATATCTCGATCTCGTTTATTCGCAAATGAACACACTTTACGATTTGATCCCTGATGCTCCTCGTCCTTCTACGAATCCTACCCCAACACCTCCAGTAGATTCTCATGTTGTTGATGGCGTGATTGGCACATTTCATGCCGAGACACAGTCTACACAATCCAGTCATACCAATCCCAAGTCTACCACTTCTAATGTACAAAATACTCCTACTCCTACTCTTTCTTCTAGTAAAACTTCTAAAGTTAATTCGGTTCAATATACACCTATTGGTAAAAATCAAAATAAAAAGAAAGGGAAGGGTAAGAATAAGGAGGGAAAAAATAATAATCAACAATTTGAGAAATCCAAAACACAGCCCGTTGATGACAAGGACAAACATAAAACTCATTACCCTTTCTTTATTTGTGGTGATGATCATTATACGAAAGATTATCCGCGATGCATTGAGGTTACTAAGTTCCTGCAAGGGACCAAGAAGCCTTCTACACTTGTCGTCTTGTCACAACCGTTTCCTTCTTAGCAGCAGGTCCAATTGGTCATTCATGACCAACCTTCTCTCTCTACCACGTCTTATGTTCCTATGTGTACTGGTGACTCCAAGAAGAACGAAGTTGCAGTTGCAAATCGAGCCAAAGATTATTCTTCATCGAAAGAGAAAGTTGATGATTTACCACCTTTGTTGGTTCAACGTCCTGCCCCAACTTCACCTCCAAATGGTCCTCTTCATATCGAACGATCGGGCCTAGATACATTTCTTCATCCTCCTCCCAAGGCCATTGTTCGAAATTCTTCATTTAATCCTCACGCACGTGCTGCCCAAAACTACAGTATTGTAGAAGACCTTGCGCAAACACCTTCTGCGATGTCGGCTCTCAAAGTCCTTCAAAGTTGTCCTACTCAACGGAAGGCGTTGTTAAATACTATTGGTGGAATTGATCCTACTGATACCAATTTGAGAATCTTTGACTTGGAAGATCATATTCCGAGACTTCCTCCTCAATTAGCATTTCAGATCCAAGTTGTTGTGGAAAAAAAGAATATATGTCGAACCGTTATTGAAGAAGGAGCCTTGAATTGCATTATGTACGTTACTTGCTAGAAATATATTGGCTCCCTTTCCCTTACCGAGTCACACAATACTCTTAAATATTTTAATGGTACGGGGTTTAAACCTTACGATTTTCTTCCTTCGTTTTCTCTTACGTTAGAAGGTAAATCAGTCAATGTTGAGGTTGAGGTCTTTGATGCACCTCTTTATTATAACCTTCTGGTTGGTTGTAGTTGAATTGATTCCATGCGCACAGTTGTGTCTACCCTTTTACTTGTGTTATGTTTCCCACACCAAGGAAAGGTCATTATTGTCGACCAACTGGCCTTCTTTAATTCTAATTCATGTACTAGCAATGTACCTTTTATCTCGAAAACACCTCCCGGTTATGAGAATGTTGGTGTGGATCTTTTAAAAGATTCAACCTTGATGGGCACTTTTCCTATTCCACCACCCGATATTCCTCCTCCTTTTGTAGCCTCAATTAACATGATCTCAGCCTCTATTCATGAAACCCCTGAGTCTTATGACCCATAGATAGTACCTAACTGCGGTGACTATCTTCTTTATAATGACATAATTACTTTAAGTCCGGTCGAATCAGCTTATCAAGATATTCAATCGACAACTTCCCCTCCTCCTTCTTTCTATGATACATCTCCTGATCTGTTTCACGCAATCTTTCCTACTGATGAGATGATCATGTCGGTCATGTCTATGGAAGATACTCCATGGGACGATGGGCATCATCGTTCTATTCTTTTCCTAGAACGAGAGACCTTAGAGAGTTATCAATGGATTTCGACTTCGTCTACCGTTGTTGTTATTTCTTCTGTTCCTGAGTCAACAAACGATGTTTTGTATGAAGGGAACTTGAGTAACATTTCACCTACAGTTCCTCTTGACATATCGATTAAACCCGGGGTCGTGGAAAATGTTCATATCGGTGCCTCATGTTCTACTAATGAGGTCCACACTTATAAAGCCCGTTTTCAAGAATTCCATGATGTTTTTTCCTGGAGTTATGAAGAAATGCCAGGTATTGATCCTGATATTGTTGTGCATGAGATTAAGACCTACTCAAACGCTAAACCCGTTCGACAGAGACTTCTCCTAGTACATCCACGTAAAGATGCTACTATCAATCTTGAAGTTGAGAAACTTCTTAAAGTTGGCTTTGTTTATCATGTGGCTTTGACTAATTGGGTATCTAATCTTGTTCTGGTAAACAAGAAACAAGGCATGATCTGTGTTTGTGTAGATTATAGGGATATAAATAAATCTTGTCCCAAAGACAATGTTGGCCCTTGGTTATGGAAGGAAGCAAAGATTAAGGAAAGAATCTTGAAGTACGAACTACGCAGAAAGAACATTAACTGAGATTGGGTCGAAGTGGCCGAATAAGAATAAAAGAAGGAGCGAAGTAAGAGAAAGTGAGTCATTGAACGAGAAGACTGAGGAAGACATATCAACAAGGAAGATGGATCATGGACAACTTAGCAAGCGGAAAAATCCATCAACGAGTGCTTTGGAGAACCTCACGAGAAAGAAGGAAAGACAGGCTGGGGAAGCCCTGAAAACGTGGGTCAAGTTGACCTAGGGTTTTAGACACCTAGGGTTTTGGCATTTTAGGGTTTTGACACCTAGGTTTTGGCCTAAGGTTGTCCAAAAGTCATTGTAATTTATAAATAAAGGTCAACAGGACCTAGGATGGGTTCGATTATGTAATGAGCGATTATTGTTGTTGAGAGAGAGAAGTATTATGTTGAAAGAGATTCTGGTTGTAAGATCTTCAGCTGGGTGCAAAGATCAACCCTGTAGCTGGGTGCGCAGAGAGGGGAGAGAGAGAAAGAGAGAGAGATATGTAAGCTAAGTACACAGATAGAACTGTATGTTTTCACATAATATATATAAGGAAACACACTTATGTGGACATAACCCTAGGGAGAGGGTGAACCATGTATATCTTGTTTCTTTGTGTGATTGATGTTGTGTTCCTTTGATTTTGTTATTCTGTTATTGTATCATTGTATCAGATCTGAGATATAGTTCGCGCAATAGGATTAAAGGAGATAACGAGTAACTGGGTTGTTGTGTGTTAGTGTTTTGGGTCCACTTTGCAATTCCTATGGTTGTAGACACTTGTGTCCTGCAACCCCCTATTGCTACTTTAGGTGAGACTGCATCTGCTTCGCAGGTGTTTCCAAAACGGCCAGTAGTTAGGGCTTGTTGGTGCACTGTTAGAGTTGAACCCTGGGTCTACCCTCGTGCCAACAAATGGTTCCGTTTTCAGGACCAAGATATTCTTGAGGGAATGTCAAGGTGTTTTCCATCGAAGACAGAGATTTAGAAGTGGATAGAAGAACAAGAAAAGGACTTTGTTGAAGCTCAGAACAAGAACCCTAATATTAGTACAAAGGATTGGTTGGGAAGGTATATCTTTATCGATATACATGAGATCTTCTTTGGAGGAATTCATCAGGAGCTATATGAGTGGCTAGCCATATTAGCAGATACCTAGTTTGAAATCAGACTCAAACCACCTGTGGTTTGGACTTCGATGCTGATAAAGAAGGTCAAGAAAGTTGATAACATCGTGTTAAGAGAAGTCGATCACTGGTTTGATAGTACCATTGGAGGGTACGTTACTGAGTTTTCTATTGACAAAGTAGAATCATATAGCCAAGAAGAGAGATATTTCTTTAAGGGACCTAGAGGAAAAATTTTACATTTTCTGAAGTTGCAGATAAAGATGTTATTGCATGAGAAGAACATCTTGAAGATACAGTAATCGGTTGGACTAAAGAGTTAATGTTCAAGAAATCAGACAACGACAATGACATATAGGTTGGACACATGCACAATGGGAGATCATTTAGAGAAGTTCCTCTGGTGAACTTGTTTGAGCAGGGTCACAAGCCACTGGCACAAGACGAAGGGTTCTACAGTGGAGAAGAAGAAGAGTTGGTGAACGAGGAACATTCAGAGTCCGCTAGGGAAGAAGAAGGGAAGACTAAAGAACCTCACTCAGAAGAGTCAGAAACTTCAAGAACTACGTAGACTGTTGCAGTAATTACTATTACTCCTCCTATTTTTTTAGCGGCATTAAGTAACCAGAGTAACTTGAGTTATCAGAGCACTGGTACAAGTAGTTCAGTGCATACTCAGTCAAGAAACCTAGGAAGATCTATGGCAGATGAGATGAGGTTACCCACCTTTAGGGGATATGGATATGAAGATCCTGATCAAAATTGGTTCTTATGCGAAGCTGCATGGAGTATTAAGAATGTCACTGATGAAGCTATTAAGAGAGATCAGTTTAGTACTACCCCGAGAGACCGCGCACTGAGTTGGTACATGAAATTTGTCCAAGGAGTTGTACAGCCTAAACCACTAAATGACATTAAGACTGCGTTGATTACCAAATTCAAGAAACCCAAGTCGGATTTGTAGTGGATTATAGAGCTGAAAGAAATCAAGCAAAGAGTAGTCGAACCTATTTGGGAGTTTGATCAAAGGTTTAAGACCCTGACATGTCATTTGAGTTTTCAAATGTCAGATGAACAAATTAAAGAATGGTTCATTGTTTCCCTATTTCCACAAATCAAAGTCCCTCTGATGAAACAAAAGATCGCTTCATAGGCTGAGGTGTTGGATATCGCCAACAAAACTAGAATCAACCCCTATTGGAGATTCCAGCTCAGGTATGAGTAAAATTTTGAGTCAGCTAACTAGCTTATCACTACAAGTCAAAGATATGAAGAAAGATAAGGGAAAAGATAAAAGAGAAGATATATAGAGTATCAAATGCAAATCAGAGGGCCATGACAAGGAGCATTGTCCTCTATTTCATGAGTACTTGGATTTAGGAGTTCTGAGCCCTTTGAAGTAGGTTACTCTACCTTGGTGCGAGGTATGTAGAAATCAGCATCACCTCGGTGAATGTTATTACATGCAAAAATATGTCCAGACACCTACCAACCTTTAATGCACATTCTGTAAATCTATGGGGCATGGTGATAAAGATTGTAGGGCTTATGACCTATTGCATCAAAGATCAAGAGACACATATAGAATTCAAGGCGAAGTACAGCAGAAAGAAAATACTACGCAGTTTAACTCCCTAGGAAGAGGAAACTTTAACCCTTGCGGTGGATCCAAGGGAAGAGGAAGAGGAGGAGGTATGGGTTGAGGTCGAGGTCAGATAATTTGTTATAAATGTGCACAAACAAGACATTTGGCAAGGGACTATAAGAAACTTTGTACCACTTACATCTACTACAACTCATTTGAACATGTTATTGAAGATTGTCCTGTGTTGTTAGCCAAAATTCAGGAGAGACGAGGAGGAAACCCACAAGTTCAATTAATCTCAGCAGAACCTCACAGAGAGGATCCTAGAGTCACTGTTATTGTTAATGTTTTATGCCATTATTATAGTTCTTTGCATTTCATAAAGATAAGAGCATAATAAGCACAAGATCACTGAGAAATACACATCCACAATAGACACAAAATTTATCCTGGGAAACCCTCTAGGGGAAGAAAACCGCAAAAAATTCCTTATCATAAATAGCTTATCAAATGTTCAAGAGATAACTCAACCAATACAGAAAATCCTCCTCCAAGAGATGCGCCACCCTTCTTCTTCTTTCACCAACTTGAAATATCAACTTGCCTCATAAGAACATGAGCAA
>ML790375.1:47082-67503 GCA_009831015.1 Picea engelmannii | reverse complement strand
CCTCCAAGAGATGCGCCACCCTTCTTCTTCTTTCACCAACTTGAAATATCAACTTGCCTCATAAGAACATGAGCAAGTGAAGTGTGTTAGAAGTGAGGCGCTAGCCTCTTATTTATACTAATCTGGCACGTGTGAAGAGTCACTATCTTGGCAGGGCCGACCTCTCACACTGGGTGGGTAAATCCACCTTTAATTAAATCTGGCCCTTTCATTATAACTGTTGGGGCCGACTTCTTATTCTTTACATTATAATTGTCCGATGACCAATCCGCAAAAGGGGATTTGGTCCTTATACAATTACCGACTTGATTAATCCTCAATGGGGATTAATCTAATAATAAAAATAATAATAACATGATTAATCCACAATGGGGATTTAATCCAATAACAAAATAATAAGAATGCTCTTCGCAGTTACATTATTTCAACAGTTATCACCAGAGGAGGTGCTACTACAGGAGAAGACAGGGTGACTCCAACGAAGACTACAGAAGAATCAGGGGTCAGAAGAGCTGCAAAGAAGACACAAGAGTTTGATCTGAGGATAGAAAAGAAGACATTTGAAGAAGCAAGAAGAAAATTTGGAGGAGATCAGGTTTCTTCATCAAAGGCAAAACTAGAAGTGATATAATGTGGGATGCCCCTGGAATTCGATCAGTCTTCATCACCGGGAGAAGGAAAAGAGGTAATCAAGCTTGTTAGTTTCTTGTATACGTTCATTGATTTGATTAAGGATGAAAGAGCCATACAAGAACTACAACACTTGATCTGACAGTATGAACCAACGAAGGTAGACCCTCTGCTGAATAGAGCAGTACATCAAGTATCCAAAAAGAGAAGGACAAATAAGGAACTACACCTTAATGCTCAAATTGAAGATTATGATATAGATTATATGGTCCTCAACTTAGGATCAGAAGTCAATGTTATGAAGAAGCAGACCTGGGCCCTGATGGGGAAACCTAAGTTAATTTATAACCCTATCAGGATTAGGATGGCTAATCAGCAGGCAGTAAGCCCCTTTGGGAGACTGGAGCATGTCCCTGTGGACATCGACAGGGTAAGGGCATTTGTGGACTTCGAGGTGATTGAGATAGTTGATGATAGTTGTCCTTATCCTGCATTGTTAGGAATTGATTGGGCTTTCAACAATTACATTGTTGCTGACTTAAAGAAAAGAAGAATGACATTTGAAGGTGATGGCCTTAGGTTCATTGCACCTCTGGATCCCAATGAAGGTCGAAGATACACATAACCCATCAGAGAAGAAGACCACACATATGAGCTAGAGAATATATATAAATTGACAGTGAGACAACAAGATTACATTAACCCTACAATAGATGGGAATTTAAGTTGGTGAGGTGACAACGCATTCTCATCGGACTCAGAAGAAGCACTGAAGAATAGGAAGAACAAAATGTATGAATTTTCTGTGCGGAGGTGTGCTAGATTGACTAGGGAAGTTCGTTGGATTGGCACAAAAGTAAGAAATCTACCCACATTTTATGGTTTAAATCATTTAGAAACATTCTTATCATATTTTGAAGAAATTGTACCAGTACAATAGAGATTGTTGGCACTGGATGAGGCTTTGAAAGCAACACGAGCAAGATGCTGGGGGACACATAAAAATGACATCGTGGACTGGATGCAATGTCACACTTTGATGGCAGTGCGCTTTTCAGAACAAGTAGAAGGATGCAAAGTTTGATACATAGGTCAAAACTATCCAAATGACCATGTGCGAGGTTGCGAGGAGGCCTGGAGCAGCATTCCTCAAGAACAGTGGGTGCATAAGTTCATCAACACTCTGGACACAACGCCTATCAATTGGTATCTTCAAGCAGAAATACGCCTTACCACTTTAGATTGGTATGGTATGACTCAGAACTTTGTAGCTACATTTTTATTTGAAAGCCAGTACCCTTCAGTAGATCAAGCTCTACAAGTTGTAAGACAAAAAGTCTTTGAGGAGGCACCTAACTCCCTATTGAGCAAGAAGAGGATGTTCAGAAATTGAAAGGATGTTACAATATCAATTATGATGAAGATGATGATCCTAGGAATGTGAACATTGCATAAAAATAAGGACAGAGAGACGTAGAAGGACCGGGAGTCGAACTACCTTTCATTGGAAAACTGATCAAAATTAATGAAGTTAATATTGGAACAGAGAAAGCGCCTAAGCTTGCTAATGTTGGATATTACTGGGATGGTGCCACCATTGATAAGATCACCGAACTACTGCATGAATATCAGGACTTGTTCCCAACCAAGTTCACTGATATGAAGGGAATTAAAGGGCCCATGGGAGAGATGAAGATCCCCTTGAAGCCAAATGTTGGGCTAGTTAAGCAGAGACCCTACAGATTGAATCCCAAATATAAGCAAAAAGTGAAGATTGAATTAGATAGAATGTTGGAAGCAGAAATCATAGACCCTGTTGAAGAGTCAAAATGGATTAGCCCTATGGTGGTACAAGATAATAATACAGGAGAAATCAATATCTATGTAGATCTCAGGAAGCTGAATGATGCCTATTTGCATGACCCATTCCCTACACCTTTCACCGACGAAGTGTTAGATAATGTAGGAGGTCAGGAAGTTTACTCCTTCATAGATGGATTTTCAGGTTTTCACTAGATCAGGATTGCCAAGGAAGATTGCCATAAGACCACATTTGCAATCGAATGGGGATCCTACCAGTACACAGTGATGCCTTTTGGATTGAAGAATACACCAGCCATCTTTTCTAGGGTGGTGGTCAAAGCATTCAAGGAGTTTTTACATAAATGTTTGGAAGCATATTTTGATGATTGGACTGTTTTTAGCTTATTGCAAAACCATATTGAATGTTTAAGACTAATTTTGGATAAGTGCAGGAAATATCAGATTTCCTTGAACCTAAAGAAGTGAATCTTATTTTCACCCTTTGGAGTGTTGCTAGGACATATTGTGTGTAACCAGGGGTTGTTCATAGATCCATCCAAGATTTCCATTATTGTTGATCTACCTCCCCCTACTTCGATTAGACAACTACGCATTGCGCTGGGACATACTGGATACTACATAAAGTTCATTAAGGGCTATGCACAAATTACAGAACATATGGAGAAGTTATTAAATAAATATTGTCAGTTTCAATGGACAGAAGAATGTCAGCAGAGCTTCAATACATTGAAACAGAAAATGGTTACTGCGCCTATTCCGGTTTTCCCAGATTGCAGTAACGAATTTCATGTGCATGTCTATGCTTCATCTATTGAACTAGGAGCATTGTTAGCACAAATAGGAGCAGGAGATATTGACCATCTGTTAGCCTTTTCTAGCAGGAAGCTATCCACAGCTGAGATAAAATACACTACCATTGAGAGAGAATGTTTATCCATGGTGTACGCGCTACAGAAGTTTCGACACTACTTGTTGGGAGGAAACTTTAAGATGTTCACTGATCACTCTGAGTTGAAATACCTAGTCAACAATGCAGTGTTGGGGGGAAGAATATGCAGATGGATACTATTATTCCAGGAATATGACTTTGAGATCGTGGTCAAGCCAGGAAGAATGAACAAGGGACTTGCCAACTTGTCTAGGTTGGAGCATGGAGAGGAACCTACTAGTTTGGAGGATACACTACTATATGCATAGTTGCTGGCCATCAGAACGGTTGATGATCACTTTGTCGATATATTCCAGTTCCTATCAACAGGAATGGAACCTTGCGGATATACAATCATTCAGAGAAACAACTAGTAGTTCGCACTGCAGATTTTTCACTTATAGCTGGACAGTTATACAATATGGGACCTGATGAGATCTTGAGGAGATGTGTTATAGAGACAGAAAGACCCCTAATTATAGAAAAATCACATGAAGGCATCGCAGGAGGACATTACGCAGGAAAAGAAACAACGCAAAAGGTTCTTAGAGCCGGCCTCTAGTGGCCTACTTTACATAAGATGCTAAGGAATACTATAAAGACTGCGATGTATGCTAGATAGTTGGGAAACCTTCCAGAAGAGATGAGATGCCTTTAGCACCACAGCTTACCTTACAAGAATTTGAGAAATGGGCTATTGATTTCATGGGACCTATTAACCCACCAGGAAAGCGCACATGAGCTAGATACATCATCACCGAGACAAAGTATTTGTTCAGATGGGCAGAAGCAAGAGAAGTTAAGGATTATAGTGCAACTATAGCTGCACGATTCATATTTGATGATATCATAACTAGGTTTGGATGCTCGAAGATCCTTATGAGCGATCAAGGCACACATTTTATTAATAAGACCATTTAAGCTTTGACTCAGGAATTTGAAGTCCACCATTAGAAGAGTACTCCCTACCATACACAAGCGAATGGGAAGGTCGAAGCTTTCAACAAGATCTTGGAGACAACATTGACGAAGATTTGTAGTGTGAATAGGGATGACTGGGATTTGAGAGTACAACAATTCTATGGGCTTATATAAATACTTGCAAGAAGCTGACAATGCAGACTCCCTTTAAGTTGGTTTATGTTCTAGAAGCAGTTGTCCCTATGGAATATTTGGTTCCTAGTCTCAAAATTGCAGCATTCATAGATATGGATGACATGGTGTTGTTCAAGAGAGGCTCGCACAATTGGTGGAACTAGAAGAAGACATATTTATTGCAGGATTTCATCAACAGGTACAGAAGGAATGAGAAAAGGCCTACCATGACAGACATATCAAGAAGAAAGCCTTTAAGCAAGGAGATTTGGTATTGGTATATGACAACAAGTTCATGAAACATCCAAGGAAGTTCATAACACATTGGCTTGGCCCATTTGAGGTCGCCTATGTTACAGAAGGAGGAGCTGCGCAGTTGAAGACACTAAATGGAGAGTGGAAGGAAGGTTTAGTGAATGGGAGCCAATTGAAATTATACTATGAAAACCAAGCTGCCTTGCACCTCTCAATAAAAGAATAAGGAGAAGGGTCTAGGTACCAGGTGTAGTTTAAACTGGGTACCAGACACAGAAAAGACAGTCTTCACAGGGAATAAAGGGACAAAGCATAAAGAACAGGTTGCCCTGCGCAGTCTGAAGTCGAAGTGAAACATAAGGTTCAGACTTGAAGTGTCTCAGGATGACACACATGTGAGTGTTGGGGGCTTGTTGGCCCTTGGTTATGGTAGGAAGCGAAGATTAAGGAAAGAAGCGTGAAGTACGAACTGCACGGAAAGCACATTGATTGAGATTGGGTCGAAGTGGCCAAAGAAGGAGTGAAGTAACAGAAAGCAAGCCATTGAATGAGAAGACCGAGGAATATAGATCAGCAAGGAAGATGGATCGTGGACAACTCAGCAAGTGGAAAAATCCATCAGCAAGTGCTTTGGAGCACCTCGTGGGAAAGAAGGAAAGACAGGCTGGAAAAGCTCTGAAAACGCGGGTCAAGTTGACCTAGGGTTTTAGACACCTAGGGTTTTGGAATTTTAGGGTTTTGACACCTAGGTTTTGGCCTAAGGTTGTCTGAGAGTGATTGTAATGTATAAATAAAGGTCAATAGGACCTAGGATGGGTTCGATTATGTAATGAGTGATTATTGTTGTTGAGAGAGAGAATTATTATGTTGAAAGAGAGTCTGGTTGTAAGATCTTCAGCTGGGTGCAAAGATCAACCCTGCAGCTAGGTGTGTAGAGAGGGGAGAGAGAGAAAGAGAGAGAGATCTGCAATCTAATTGTGCAGATAGAACTGTATGTTTTCACATAATATATCAGGAAACACAGTTTTGTGGACGTAGCCCTAGGGAGAGGGTGAACCACGTATATCTTGTTGTTTTGTGTGATTATTGTTGTGTTCCTTTTCTTTTGTTATTCTGTTATTGCATCATTGTATCATATCTAAGATATAGTTCACGCAGTAGGCTTAAAGGAGGTAAAGAGTATCTGGTTTGTTGTGTGTTAGTGTTTTGGGTACACTTTGCATTTCCTATTGTTGTAGACACATGTGTCCTGCAACCCCCTATCGCTACTTCAAGTGAGACTGCATCTGCTTTGCAGGTGTTTCCAAAAGGGCCAGTAGTTAGGGCTTGTTGGTGCACTGTTAGAGTTGAACCCTGGGTCTGCCCCTATGCCAAAAAACAATTATCCCACCCCTTTTGTCGACCAGATCATTGATGACTATGCCGAGAGTGAAACATTCTCCTTGATGGATGATTTCTCCAGCTATAATCAAATCAATATTTTACCCATAGATCAACACAAGTCTGCTTTTATTTTCCCTTGGGGAACCTTTGCATACCGAAAACTTCGTTTTGGTCTCAAAAATGTTGGGGTAACTTTTTAGCACACTATGTCTTACGCTTTTCATGACATTAAGCACATTGTACAACCCTATCTAGATGATCTACCGATGCATTCCATGCATCATAAAGATCACCTGACACATTTAAGGGCCATTTTCCTACATTGTCATTATTACCGCATACGTTTGAATCCTCACAAATGTGTTTTTTGTGTGGAATCCGGATGACTTCCTGGTTTTATCGTGTCTATACATGGGATTCGGGTATACCCCTTGAATGTTGAGGCTATTCTTAATTTACCTCCTCCTTCCACGCTACACCAGCTCCAAAGTTTGCAAAGGAAGGAAAACTTTTTGCATCGATTCATTCCCAATTATGCTGAATTAACGAAAGGATTTACTCATATTCTCAAGAAAGGTTACAATTTTGTATGGGATGATACTGCAAAAAAATCTTTTGATGCTTTGAAACTCTCCTTAACCCATACACCACAATTGTTTCCCCCTGACTATAGCTGAGATTATTTCTTGTACTTAGCTGCTTCAGACTCTACCATTGTTATGGTTTTAGTCCAAGAGGATGATTCACACGATGAACATGTGATATAATACTTGAGCCGGATTCTCACGACTACTGAAACCAAATATTTACATGTGGAGAAATTGGCCTTGGAAGTTGTTCAAGTTGTTCAACATTTTCATCACTACATCTTATTACGCAGAACCATAGTCATTTCTGATTGCAACCCCATGAAACGTATCCTTACTCGACAATTGTTGGGGGCAAGTTAAGAATGATATCCCTCTCATCTCATCAATCAAGGGAATCACAATCTCATGGGAGGTATCCCTTTGTCATTGATGTCAAAGGGGGAGAAGTTGCAAACAAATGAAGAATTGCAGACATAAGGAGAGTTGCAGATAGGGGGGGTATTATAGAATTGACTAAGAGTTGTTATCATTAACAAATAGGGAGATTGTTGGAAATATTGTTGTCATTGATGTCAAATATAGAGGGAGACTACATATGTCCAAGATAAATATTGCAAGATGGATATTATTGGCAATATTGTTTTTGCATTTTTGATGCTCAGTTTGGATACCCTATCTTTGAAGTCCTTTTTACTTTGAATACCCACCTCAAATGAGAGCATAGGATATATGGCTGAAAATATTATTCTAAGACCTTTCCAATGGTATATGGAACTCCATTTAACTCCATAGGAATAAGGAGATATGAAATTTTATGTTAGGTCAACCTAGTCATAAAGTATAGGTCGACCCAACCCGTTTTACAATTTGACCCCATAAGTGAATGCAAAAACACTATAAATACAAGATATATGTGCACATTTGAAGAGCATCCCAGCAAGAAGAGATGGGAAGTATTCTTGGAGTCTAAAGGTATTCAAGAGTAGTTTTCTTGGATTTTTAAGGATGAACTATGAAGGACTAAGGTCTATGATGTTGCAAAGTGCGTTGTTTTGAGGTTGTGATGTTGTAGTCTTGAATTGTATTCTGGGAATGATGTTAAGAGGTTCGCTAGGGAATGCAGGCTAAATCTGAGTAGGGTTTCAAGCTATGTCTAGGGTATGAATCAAGGAGAGGATTTGGAGCATGAAAGTTGAGATTATGATGATGTTGTGAAATGAATGAAGTATGAAGCATGCGGGTGAAGTCAGAAGAACTATGTGTATGAAAATCTTAGATTGTTTCCTATACAGGTCTTACTAATTTGGTGCTTATCTGAGTAGATTGGTGTCTCCAATAGATTGGTGGCTACACAATATCTTGTTGAGTTGGTGCTCAGCTGAAGAGATTGGTGTCTCTAGTAGGTTGGTGCTTAGTTGAAGAGATTGGTATCTCTAGTAGGTTGTTGCCTACAAGATTTGAAACAATAGGTTGGTTCCTACAAACATTTACAAAGATAAGTTTTTGTGGTTTTTCGAACAAAGGTTTCCAATTTAAACCCTATGTATTGTGATTTGAGTTTATATGCATTTATTGTTTTAAATTTAATGAATGATCAATGCTCATTTAAAGTAAAAAGTATCGTATATTGATTCACCCCCCCTCTTAGTATAAGCATAAGTTCAACCATTATAGTTTAGGAAGGACTCCTTTGTTGGTTGGTTTCACTTATTCGAATTGGGTCAACGACCCCGATGATGAAAATTTTGTTGCAGGTTATGTTTTCAACCTTGGTTGTCGACTTGTTACTTGGGCTTGTAAGAAACAATAGGCTATTGATATTTCTTCAGTAGAAGTGGAGTACCGAGTAGTGGTTAATGCAAGTCAAGAAACCTTGTGGCTTCGACAAATCATTTCAAAGTTTGGATTCCATCATGTAACAACCCTCTGGTGCGACGATCAGAGTTCCACCAATATCACCAAAGATCCATTTCACCATCAGTGCAACAAACACATCAAACTACACATGCACTTCAATAGAAAGATCATTCATAATCGATTTATTGAAGTGTTATCTTTCCCTATTGAAGATCAAGTTGCAGACATTTTCACAAAGTCTCTTACAGAAGTGAAGTTTTCCAAACTTCGATCTATGTTAGGATTTCATGAAGTTTTCATTATGGGGGGATAGGCTCTAATGTCTCCTTCCTTATCCTATTATGCCACCTTTGTAAATATTTCGATCCTATCCCAAGTTGTTCTTAAGGGGGGATGTTAGGATATTTAGACACTTAGGAGTTAGTTAAGATCAAGTTGGTCTAATGTGTCATTAGGTCAAAGTATGTTTCTTAGTGTGTTTATTCAGTATGCATTAGTATGCATTTGTAATTATGTAATCTGATGGTCATGATATGTTCTACACATAAATATATCCAATGGTTCATATTCTCCTTGATATTAACAATGACATTCATCTGTGACTTAACAGTGGATTGGTCCATGATCTCTATTTAAAGAGCATGGATGATAATTTGTTGTTAGACACGTAATCCTTGGGATTGTGTTATTGTAATCATAATGTAAATATGAAGAGTCCTAGGCGATAGGAAGATTCATCCATTCGGGAAGACCAAAAGTCATTCTCATTGTATGTATTCACCTTTTATGTCAATGAAATACACATTAGCATGGATTTACATTTTCTGCCAATTCCTGGCCTGACAGGTGGTATCATAGCTCAGGATAACTCCATTATCTCTTTAGGAATTTTCTTTCCCCTCATGCAAAAAAAGTATCCCTATCTATTCCTCTCCCATTTTGAACTCTTGTTGATTACTTTATTGGTCGATCTATCATAGTCACACAGTGAAAAACCTAATATCTTCCAGCTACATTCTAGTCAGTTCCACATTCTTCCTCTCACACAATGAAACCCGTCGCCATCAATTCTTCCTCACATGTATTCTTCTTGGCTATCATACTGCCATACTTCTCCACGTCGATTGTTCCAAGGTGGCCTATCTCTAATTTATGCGTCCATTTTTCTTTGTGAAGAGGTACACCAGACTAACTCCTAGAATTCGCAACCCTAATTTTGTAATGGGTTCGGACTTCCTTCACCCGTCGCCCATCGATTCTTAGTTCAACTATTCATTTCTCACTGGATTCAACTTCTCACTGTCCAATTGTCTTTCGCTTAGTAGCATTCCTCATTTGAAAATAACCCTTTCACATTGACTACTCCCATCGACTCTCCATCCCATCGCCCATGACCTGGTATAGCCTCGAACCACGCCCCCATCGACTTGACTATCCTCTACAAACTATAACACACATACACGCTTGTCGACCTGAGCACATAACAATTTTTTATGATCTTTCTGCTCTAAACCATGAATTTCCATAACTCTTGAACTCATGCGATATTGAGTGTGGCACCTCCATTCACCTCCCATGAGTGTTATCTGAGTGCAAGAATATTTGAATTGTTATTTATATAGTGAAGGTGTTGGATGAAGAATGAGTGGGTTTGTAAGGAAATTTTTGAGATGAAGAGCATATTAAGTGTGAGAGATGCATTTACTGCATTATTATGTAGTTGTATCTCGAAACTTTAGAACCTCTCCTCACTATCAAATGGTTCACATACGAGTTTTAGTGTTCTAGACTTTGAAACAAACAACTTGTACTATTCTCAAGAAAGGGGTTTTAAAACAATAATTTGGTATCCTAGCTTGACTTTAGCATTAAAGACTGTGAAGTGACGTATTATTCAAATATAATCTCATGATTGAAAAAGGCCAACTACTGGTAAGAGTTACCATGGAAAGATCATTTTAGAGTTGCAAAATATATGATGTTGTGAAGATTAAGATCAAGATCATTTTTTTTTTCAAACATGGGATGTGGAAAGAAGAATCTCAGAGGCAAAGGGGGTTTCCATAATCTCCATCAAATATATGATCTTCATTGTACCCGTCGCGGAAAGAATGGGTCACATTGATGCAGGGGCATTTAGCCCAAGCCAACAATGTCATCATTTTGTCACATGTTGTGGCTTCAAGTTGAACTAAGGAGGCCTTAAGATCAAGGGGAATCTATTCAAATGTTTATTTTAAGTAGATAATTATTATTAGATGGTATTGTTGTCAATTAAAGAGTTTGAATAGGGAATAATGTCTAAATTATAGCTCCTTGTGAAGAGACTAAGTCATCTAGTTAGACTGTTGCAAATTTGTAGGGTTAGTTTTGGCTAAATTTAGTAAGGATCCTCAAATCGTGGAAAAGGTGGTTAGTGTTTAGATGCTTCTTGGTTGCACTTCGAGTTAGAGTAGAGGGAGAGAGGGAAAGAGAACGAGATCTATTAAGTCTCTGGACCTGTAGATTGTAATTGACTGTCAAAGAATAAAATAATGAGTTCCAGTAATTTGTGAATTTATGATCAGGCATATTTTCTTTTGTGTGAACAAGTTAAAAACAAAAATGGATCCACATCTTCTTTGAATACTTGAAAATTCATTGCAGATTTAGTATTTATGCAAACAGAGACTCCAAGCATGAGGAGTATGCACCTATGGTCGTTGATGTATACGAGTTAAGGAAAATCATTTTGATTTATTGTCAAATTTGAGTGTCTAGGATCAACACAGGAAGAAACAATGTGTTTTCCATGTTGAAATTACTAAGAAAACTGAGAGGGGGGGGGGTGAATCAATTGTTACTGTGCTTAAACAATTTTAACAATTAAACAATTTTTAATCTTTCTCCAAGTGACCATCAATATTATACTACATATGGACAACATAAATAATGAGCATCACTCACACATAAGATATACACAAAGACATATTTTCACGAGGAAACCCATAAAGGGAGAAAACCTCTTCTTCTTCGAAATGATAGGAAGTCTTTTAAGTTTTGTACATCATCTATAATTGAGCACCAACTCAATGTGAGGCTACTACCTCTGTTTTACAAGATCCAACTTGTTTGAGAACACCAACTCTTTGGTTTCTCTAGCACCCACTAGAAGGAAGAAACAACTCCCTAAGTGTTCCAACACCAACTGGATGGAAGCACTAACTTCCAGTCACACAGGCACCAACCTGTATAACAGAGAACAACGGTTCTCCCTTGCACCACCCTGCCACCCTGGTTTTTCTGGCTGCAACCGGATGGAAGCTACAACTCCCTGTGTTCAAGAACCCACTTGAAACTCTAAGGACAACAGTCCTCGCTAGCACCACCCTACCTCCCTGATTATAAATAAATGATTGAATAACCAACAACACAGATAAATCGATTCTTACCACTTCTTCTCTGTTCTGTAAATATGGTCTGCTTCTGACTGTTCTGGAATTCTTCTCTTCCTCTGTCTATTCTGCTATTCTTCTCTGCAATTCTGCTCTTGCTTCTGTCTATTCTTCATCTATTACTCATCTCTGAGTTTTATCTCACACTGTGCATACTATCGGTCTCACACTATGCATACTGTAATTTTCCCTTTCTTACAGTTCAACTCATTTTTCATTCAGAACCACCAACATTGCACAATCGTCTCATATCTTCTTTTATTCACACACACCTCAGCAACTAAATCACCAACCGATCAAGAATCATGAATCAGTTTTTCTAACTGAATCGTTACTGATTAATTAACTGTGAGGTGAAACAGTAGCCCTCCGATGATATTTGAATTCACCTGCACCGTTGGATTACAAGAAACAAAATGTCTTTCACATTTCGTATTTCGACAATTCACGATTTCACATGTCGCGAATTCTTGTTGCGAAGCATCTCGACTCTCCAAGTTGCGATCCCTGAAATGGATCCAGATCAACGGTCCACAAAACTTCATAATTTGATCCTTTCTTTTCCTAATCGAATGACTGATGGGATTTCGACGTTTTTCCCTTCGAGTCTTCGAGACTCACAATAGTCCCTTTCGGCATTTCGGAATTTCACATGTCACGAATTATTGAAACTCCATGTTGCGATCCCTGAAACTCCATGTCGCAATTTCGCATTTCGGCATTTCGCGATTTCGACAATTCTTGTGATGAGATATATTGACGTTCCATGTCACAATCCTCGAAACTCTGAAACTCCATGTCGCGATCCCCGAAACTCCATGTCACAATTTCACATTTCGGCATTTCGCGATTTCTGTGGTGAAGTGTTTCAACACTCCAACTCCCGATAACCGAAACCTACACCAAAAGGTGTTTTTCGCATTTCGGAATTTCGGTATTTCGACATTCCTGTGGTGAAGTGTTTCGACACTCCAACTCTCGGTATCCGGAACTCCGAAATGGAGTTATTTCCCAGTCTACGAAACTCTTTTTTGATGTGCCTGTTTCGGGATTTCGACGTTTTGCATTTTGCGACTTCGGGACTCCTGTGATGAAGAGTCTCAACTCTTGACTCCTCCAACTCCCGGTATCCAAAACTCCTAAATGGAGTTATTTCCCGGTCTGCAAAACTCTTTGTTGATGTCCTTTTTTCGGGATTTCGGCGTTTCACATTTTGCGACTTCGGGACTCATGTGATGAAGAGTCTCGACTCTTGATTCCTCCAACTCCCGGTATCCGAAACTCGGATTTCCTGGTCTGCGAAACTCCGAAATGGAGTCTTTGACATGCTCTGATCTATCGTATTTCGGGATTTTTTTCCATGAGTTGCTTCCTTGACTTCTGGAGTTTACGGTTCTGATCTTGCCATGCGATCATCATTAAGCTGTTGGTCTTGCCACTTTCTCTTGTTCATCATCGTCGAGCTGAGCTTGTCATCAATGACAAACAAATACTCTACCTTTTGTCTGCCTGTAATAAATATGCCAACATTCCATTGTTACAGGCGTAGGGAAAAAGAACCTTCATTTGTGAATGGGCTAGGCCTCATTATTTTGGAAAAGTTGAGAGCCTACGGTTCTGATTGCACATCACACGCAGATTTACAAGTGATTTATTGAGCCATAGGCAACACAATATGACCAGGTCCCGAGCACATGTTCCATGCTCATAGTTTTAGTCTTGTCACAGCGTTTGATCTTTCATTACATTAACTCTTAGGATTGAAGTCTTATTCTTGGAATAACACGCAATAGCAAAAGGATTATAGTGTACAAGAGAGTTAGTGTAAGTGCTTTTGGGATTTGCTGGTAGAACCAATACAAATAGAGGAAAGGAGCCAATTGTGGCAGCAAATAATGCTCAGCAAAAAACTAAGCTAACTTGCTTGGTAAGTTACTTTTAGGCTTCAACATCTTTTTGTCCATCAATTTTGGTATCAAAGAAAGGTCTTGCTCAGCAAACCAGAGAAAGGACATGGTTGTCTGAATTGGCAGAGCTCAGGGTCGTGGCAGAGGCCAACTAGCAGCAAATGCAGAGGTTATGGAGGAGATGAGAGAGCTAAGATCTCATATGGAAGTTGTGGAGCTGGGAAGACAGAGAGATCCAGTGGTAGGAGATGTGAGTGAGCCTGAAGAGGAGGCAACACCTATTGCAGAGACACCTGAGTTCAGGTATTTTAGGTCGATTCTAGGGGCCACATCAAGACCAAAGCCTGAGTTGCCTACTTATGAGGGAAGCCTCACTACTGAACACCTCATTGACTGGATCAGTGAGTTAGACAAATACTTTGAGTATGATGAGATTGAGGAGAACAAGAAGGTCAGATTGGTAGTGACACGGTTGAAAGGGTATGCATCCCTATGGTGGGATAGTGTGCAAGCTAAGAGGAGAAGAAAGAAAAATCTATCGATTAAGAGCTGGGATAGGGTGGTGTCCAAGATGAGGGCCAAGTTCTTACCCAAGGATTACCAACTAACTCTGTATAAGCAAATGCAGAATCTGAAACAAATATTGTTGATTGTAAGAGAGTATACTGAGGAGTTTTACAAAGTGAACTTGAGAGATGACTATGTAGAAGGATCGACAGAGAAGACTACTATATATATAAATGGGTTGAGAATGAAGATTCAGGATGAGATCATCATGATGTCTCCTAGAACAATGGAAGAGGCATACCAATGTACCTTGAGAGTGGAAGAAAAGTTATCGAGGAAGAAAAACTTCAATAGGGGAAGAGGATCAACAGCTGGAAGAGGAAAGTTTGCAGCCCAAAAAGGAGAGTCCAACAACTAAAATCAAAAGGAGTAGCAAGATATAAGAGGTGACTCAAGAGGGAGAAGACCTTACCAAGGAGGTAAAGGTAGAGGAAGAGGCAGAGAAACTGTATTTAGATGCTACAAATGTAACAAATTGGGTCGTAGATCCTTTGAATGTCCAGAAAAGGAAGACATAGGACAGAGAGGAGCCTATGTAGCTCAGAATGAACAGCAACAAGAGAAGTTACCAGTGGCTGAAAATTTTCCAGAGACAGGAGAGGCTTTGATGATGAACAAAGTCTTATTGAAACCTGAGAAGGAGAACGCTGAACCTACTTAAAGAAAGGCCTTATTCATGACCATGTGTAAGTTCAAAGGGAGGTGATGTAAGATGGTGATTGACAGTGGGAGTATTGACAATCTTGTTTCCACACAGATGATGGAGAAGTTGAGCTTGAAGAAGATCAAACATCTAGTTCCTTACAAAGTATCTTGGTTGCATAAAGGGCATCAATTTCTGGTAAGTGAATAATGTGAAATTGATTTGCAGGTAGGCACTTATAAAGACAAAATTGTATGTGATATTATGCCCATGTATGTATGTCATGTTCTTTTGGGTTGACCATGGCAGTTTGACAAGAAAGTAGTGCACGATGGTAGGATGAACTGTTATAGTTTTGATAAGGATGGAATGAAACATGTCTTACTTTCTTTGAAAGAAGGTAGTACAGTGGGACAACAAGAAGAAAAAGTTTTAATGTTGACTGGTAAGAAGTATTTGCAGCAGCTTGAGGAAAAATAATTAAATTATGTTGTGATATGTAAGCCTAGAGTGGTGATGACAAAGACTATTGTTTCAGATCTTCCTGAAGAAGTTCAAGAAATGTTGGTTGAAATTGGTGACATTGTGGTGGATGATTTACCCAATGAATTACCATCGAGAAGAGATATCATCCACCACATTGATTTCATTCCTGGGGAAAATTTACCAAACAAGGAAGCACATAGACTGACACCTCAATAAAATGAAGAAGTCATAAGACAAGTTCAAGGACTTTTAGATAAAGGGTTGATTAAGAAAATTTTGAGCCCATGTGCAATGCCAGCAGTGTTAACCCCAAAGAAGGGTGGTGAATGGAGGATGTGCACAAACTCAAGAGCCATTAATAAAATAACCATCAGATATAGGTTTCCATTACCCAGGATGGATGACATAATGGACTGTCTAAGTGGGGCAACATACTTTTCTAAGATAGATCTGAAAAGTGGATATCATCATATCAGAATGAGAGAGGGGGATGAGTGGAAGACAACCTTCAAAACTAATGAAGGGTTGTATGAGTGGTTGGTTATTCCATTCAGATTATCAAATGCCCTGAGTACTTTCATGAGATTAATGAATGAAGTCTTGAAAGACTTCATAGGCAAATTTGTAATAGTTTACTTGGATGATATACTAATTTTCAGTCAGTCAAAGGAGGAGCATCTAAGGCATCTGAGATATGTCTTGGAAAAGTTGCAAGCAGAGAAGTTATTGGTGAACATTAAGAAATGTTTATTTCTGAAATCAGAGTTAGTGTATTTGGGCTTTGTGGTTTCAAAGGATGGTTTGAAGATGGATCTAGAGAAGGTTCAAGCAATTTTGGTTTGGCCTTCCTCTCAAAGCATATTTGAGGTAAGAAGTTTTCATGGCTTAGCAAGCTTTTATAGGAAATTCATAAAGAACTTTAGTGGAATTTGTTCTCTAATTGTTGAGACTATTAGAAAGGACAAGAGGCCATTCAAATGGACAGTAGAAGCTGAAAGTAACTTTCAATTGTTAAAGAAAAATATCACTGAGCAGCCCGTGTTGGGGTTACCAGACTTTGGAAAGCCTTTCCAAGTTAGGTGTGATGTTGGTGGGGTAGCCATTGGGGTTGTGCTCAACCAAGAAGATAAATCGGTGGCATATTTTAGTGAGAAACTAAATGCATCCAAACAAAAATATTCCTCATATGATAAGGAATTTTATACCATAGTCCAAGCTTTGAAACATTGGAGGCAATACTTGATGCCTAAGAAATTTTTGTTGTTTTCTGATAACCATGCTTTACAGTACAGTATGCAACAGACCAAGTTGAATCTGAAGCATGTCAAATAGGTGGAGTTCTTACAGAGTTTCACCTTTGTGTTGAAACATGTCAGCGGACAATCCAATCGGGTGGTTGATGCATTAAGCAGGAGGCATTTAATTATACATGCAAATAAGGTACAAGTTTTGGGATTTGAATATCTTAGATATTTATATGAAACTGACAATGAATTTCAATGTGCATACAAATCTTGTAAGAACCCTGTAGAGGTGGATAGAGAGTTGTGGACATAATATATGTTGCAAGATGGTTTACTATTCAAGGGCAACAAATTATGTATTCCAAAGTGTTCAATGAGGGAAAATCTAATTCAAGAAAAGCACAATGGTGGAATGGCTGGTCATTTTGGTAGTGATAATTCTTATGGGCAGTTGATTCATTTCTACTTCTGGCCAAGGATGAGTTTCGAGGTTGAGAAGTTTGTGAGTAGATGTAGGATCTGTCAGCATGCCAAGGGAAGAAGCCAAAACATAGGCTTATATATCCCATTTCCTGTCCCTACTAGACCTTGGGACTCTGTAAGCATGGAATTCGTTTTGTGTTTTCCCAGAACTCAGAAAGGGAATGACTCAATCTTCGTAGTGGTTGATAGGTTTACCAAAATGGCACACTTTATTCCCTGTTATAAATAAAGTGATGCCACTCATATTGCTAACTTTTTATTTAATGAAGTTGTAAAGCTACATGGTTTGCCCAGAAGTATTATCTCTGATAGAGATGTGAGGTTCATAGGTCACTTCTGGCGGACATTGTGGAAGAAGATGGGTACTAAGCTAAAATTTAGTTCATCTTATCATCCACAATCTGATGGTCAGACTGAGGTAATTAACAGGAGTCTGGGTAACATGTTGAGGAGCTTGGTTGGAGAAAATCCAAAACAATTGGATAGAGTGTTGGCACAAACTGAGTTTGCCTATAATGACTCTCCAAACAGAAGCCCAGGTGTTAGTCCATTTTAGATTTTGTACGGTATGCATCTTAGAGGGGTGTATGAACTAAGAGACTTGGGACAGTTGGAAAAGAGGAGTGCAGATGGAGAAGAGTTTGTAGCTAGGATTAGTGAGTTACATGAGGAAGTTAAGGAAAGATTGCAGAAAAGTAATGAAAGGTACAAAATGAAGGTTGATTTAAAGAGGAGGGAGAAGAACTATGAGGTAGGAGGCCTAGTGTTGTCTTATCTGATGAAAGAAAGGTTCCCTAAAGGGGAATATAACAAACTGAAAATGAAAAATATTGGTCCATGCAGAATCCTCAGGAAGTTTTCTACAAATGCTTATGAGTTGGAAATGTCGGCAGGGGTTGGCATATCTCCTATTTTCAATGTTGTTGATATATATCCCTTTACATCAAATGATACAGGTCAGATTACAGGAGAGATTGATATTGATGATGATTTGTAGTGGTTGAAGAAAATGCCAGTAGCACAACAATTGGAAGCAGAGGTGATCTTAGACACTATAATTGAAAAGAGTACTAGGTAGAAGGACTGTTTGGAGTATTTGGTGAAATGGAAAGCACATCCTATAGAGGATGCTACTTGGATGAGTGCAGATGAACTAGAAGATAAGGGTTGTGTTGTTGTTGACCTTTTGAATAGGTGTTCAATTCTTTTCACCTTGGTAGTCTGATGCAAGGGCATTTAGCCCAAGCCAACAATGTGATCATTTTGTCACATGTTGTGGCTTGAAGTTGAACTAAGGAGGCCTTAAGATCAAGGGAAATCTATTCGAATGTTTATTTTAAGTAGATAATTATTATTAGATGGTATTTTTGTCAGTTAAAGAGTTTGAATAGAGAATAATGGCTAAATTATATCTCCCTATGAGGAGACTAAGACATCTAGTTAGACTGTTGCAAATTTGTAGGGTTAGTTTTGGCTAAATTTAGTAAGGATCCTCAAATCGTGGAAGAGGTGGTTAGTGTTTAGATGCTTCTTGTTTTCACTTCGATTTAGAGTAGAGGGAGAGAGGGAAAGAGAAAGATATCTGTTAAGTCTCTAAACCTATAGATTGTAATTGATTGTCAATGAATAAAATAATGAGTTCCAGAAATTTGTGAATTAATGATCAGGCATATTTTCTTTTATGTGAACAAGTTAAAAACAAAAATGGATCGACATCTTCTTTGAATACTTGAAAATTCATCGTAGATTTAGTATTTATGCAAACATATAGACTCCAAGCATGAGGAGTATGCGTCTATGGTCATTGATGTATACGAGTTGAGACAAATCAATTTGATTTATTGTCAAATTTGAGCGTCTAGGATCAACACGGGAAGAAACAATGTGTTTTCCATTGTTACAGGCGCAGGGCAAAAGAACCTTCATTTGTGAATGGGCTAGGCCTCATCATTTTGGCAAAGTTGAGTGTAATGTCCCCCACCTCTTAGAGAGGTGATGAGGAGACTCAGTGGCCTAGGCACCCCCAATAGGTCATAGTCTCACATTGAGGGGGGAAAAGTCAAGAAGTTAAAAGTTATATTTTTAAGTTGACTTAAGAAACGAAAAGGATAAAGGAGTAAAATATAACTCAACAGAAGAATAGAAGATTAACCCTGGGAGTTAACCTAACTCAACAGAGAATTAGAAGGAAAAGTATAAGTAAGAGGCTGGGGTGCACCTATTATTCATTATGGTTTTGGATTAGCATTTGCTATTGCTCTTGAGCATTCAGTTTGGGGGTTTTGCTGTACAAACCCTTGTGAGCAACTCAGTGGTGAAACATCCACTCACCTTGTTCCACAGCTTGGTCTCGGGGATGAAAGACTCCTCCACACCATTCTAGTTTCAGGGCCAGCTTATCCAGGGAGGTTCGATCCAGCTTATCCTGAGGGCCTGGGGCCATTCCGACAGTTGGGTTTTGTTTGCTGGGGCAGAACCATCAGTTTGAGGGATTTTCTGGAGGTTTATCATCATTCTACATTTGTCTGCAGATTGGGACGTCGTGGAGCCATAGGGGACGTCCTGTGATTCAGTAAAACTCAGATCTAGGGAGATCTGCTTGAGATCTGAGCCCAAAACTTCTCCCACGGGATTCTCATAACCCGATCTATATTCTTGGAGATTTTCAGAGCATTTGGAGGCCTCCTTCATCAGGGCCGAACCAGCTAGGGTTTCAGTCATCCAGTGGGGCACACCATTCAGTGGAGAATTTAGATCTACGAGGTTTGAGAGTGGATTTGGGAATTTGGACATCTGGGTTTTCCTTACAGTTGCTCGATCTATCATTTGGCATATTTCTCAGGATGATTGGACACTTTTGGTAGCAGGGCATAATTATTCAGGGCTTCATCATTCTAGCAGGACGTGGCACTTTCCAGCTTGGAGGCTGAGCATTAGTACGGCTCAGATCTGCTTGATTCAGTCTTCATTGTATATCCAGCCTTTGGAGGCTTATTTTGTATTGTCGGGAGCATTTTGTAGCAGTGCATATCTATTGCTTGTACGACCATCTGAGGTTTATGCCAGATCGGCCATCTATTGTATTGATCTTACAT
>ML790375.1:18428-31430 GCA_009831015.1 Picea engelmannii | reverse complement strand
GTGATGGGACCGAACCACTCCTTCTTAGGGTTCGTTAAATATACTCTGAGGGACTCATCCGAAGGATGAGCTTATATCAACAAGCATATGTTATCCTCCTCAATCTTGCATAAAAATAAAGAGGTACTCGCCAGAAATGGTGGGGGAAAATTTGGGAAAGGGATATGTTTCATCTTAGTATTGATTGGCAGTAAGTGTCGCTCTTGAACATGACACCTTCTATTCATCATTTGAAGTCGGTTTGGGAAATCCATTTGTCTCTCATTCGATTTGCTACAAGGTCATTCCCTGGGTCATCTTTGAGTCAATGCTGGCAAATCATTGGTCGTGTCATTCATATGTTCAAGAGAAGTCCATATGAAACCTATATTGAGTCAGCCATCTACAGTTATCCATTATTTCCATGTCGGCCTTCCCTGTGTCCGGTCCAATTTGAAAAATGCTCTGTTTCACCTTCAAACTCTGTTACCCATTTCGTGTCATTGATGGGGGATACATCAAGGCCCTCCTGTGACGAGTTTTGTTTTGTCGACTTCTACACATTATCTGAAATCAAGACTTAGAAATTACTTGGTACCTTGGAACTTGCATGCCTCAATGGCAGGTTTCCTCGCTTTCGACAGTGGGTTTACATTATTGACCCCTGATCAAAAGATTTTATCGGTTGTTCGACATCAACTCATTTATTCACACTCGATGGAATGTACTACGGTACCTTGGGAGTCATTGACATCAATGGTGATTTACCTCGCACTTGTTAACGGTTTCATCATTGACCGATAATCAAGTGGTTTCTACCATGTTCAACTTCAACACATGTAATCACATGGTTAGATTCATACTTTTGGTGACGAGATTGAAGACCCTGGATATTATCTTTGTGATATGGTTGCGATGGAGAATGTATAATTTGCGACACATAGATCCACTGTGTATGTTTCGTGGCTATGTCGTCTTGATTTGAAATTTCTCGCATAGATCCATAATGTATTTAGGTGGCTATGCTATATTTTGACAGCATGGATCCACAGTGTATGATTGGTGGCCATGACCCATGTCGATAATGTCATCAATCTGTGATCTAAGTATGGGAATGCCTACCTCAGAATTGGTATATATGATATTCTGCAGATGCTTGGTTGTTCGCAGGTTTCCGATTAAATGTGCTCCTGGTTCCCGACACACACATGCAGCTTACAAAGTATATCGTCTGTCATTGGTTCCAACCTCATACTTTGGGGGGCATTCTGTTACCCATGATTTTGGTCATCATGATGATGTATTGATGATGGTGTATTTAGGCTCTTCATTAGAACTTTCTCCTGAGAAAAGTTACCTTCATCTCTTTCCAGAAATCACATTTTTGAGCACTGTTCGCAGGTTGCTAGTACATTTGCCTGCGAGAATGCATGATTCTCGCAAGTTGCCTTAAGCCAGGGTGTGAGAAGTTTTCACTGTGTTGAACTACTAGGGTGCGAACTCTTTCTAAAGAAGGGAAAAATATGAATTCTCGAAGCTTCTAGAAGGGAATCTTCTAGAAGGATGAGATGGCATTCGAATGGTTATCCTAGTACTGGATTCCATGATATTTTGGGATCATTCTTATCCAAGTAACCAATTCATTCTCTCCTATATATTGAGTGAATTCTCATGGAAAAGGTTAAGCAAGCAAGAAGGTTAAGCAAGATTCATTGGAGAATTGGTGAAAGAATTGTGTGAAGGACTGATGCTACAACAGCTAGGAAACTCCAACAAGTTTATCAAAGGTAGTTGATCTTCTTCATGCAAGTGAACAAGTGTGTGTGTCAGAGCCAAGGGCCATCGAAAGGAAGTTTGCGACAGCAAGGCTCAGGTTGTAATCTTTACTTTCCATTAATATGATACAGTAATATGTCCCTTTCCCATAAAGCTAATTCCACTTTATTGTATAATTCCTTGATCATATACATAGATTGAATGTTGAATAGATTGTGCTTTCTTCACTTTGGTTGGTTTGTGTTGTCTTGGTATTGGCTGCACGAGAGCACTGGAGCGAAGCAGGAGCAACAAATACCATAGGAATCTATCATAAGGTATGTCATTTGTTCTTGCCACCTATTTAATTCAATGGTTAAAATCTAGGGAAAGAGTCATGTTCTGTCTTGCTTTGTTCTAGATCCAGGTGGATCTAGGGAGATTGGTTTGTGTCCACACTTACAGATTTATCCAATAACATCTCCCAAAAGAAGTACATTGGAGAACTATTGAACAAGGTTGGCATGGTTGAGTGCAATCATGTTTCTACTCCAATGTTATAGAATTTGAAACTCACATCAAAAGAAGGGAATGAATTTGAGGATGCAACCAAGTTTAGACAACTCGTGGGGAGTCTTATCTATCTTACTACCACCAGATAAGACATTTCATTTCTTGTTGGGATTCTTTCCAGGTTCATGCAAAATCCTTGTGAAGGACATTGGTCTCCTACAAAAAGAGTTCTAAAATACTTGAAAGGAACTCAAGATTTTGGACTCAAGTACTCTAAGGTAGATGACTTCAACATGATCAAATATTTTGATTTAGACTTTGTTGGGGATAAGGAACACAGAGTATCAACTCTAGACTATCTCATGATTCTTGAATCGATAGTTATCTCTCAAAGATCACACAAATAGTTAGTTCCAACAGATTCCACAATAGAGGAAGAATATGTGGCAGTTGCAAAATCAATGAAGGAGATTGTGTGGCTCAAGAAAATACTTGAAGATTTGTAGGAGAAATAAGTGGATTCTACTCCTCTTCTAGTCGACAATACTTTTGCAATTAAGTTTGCTAAGAATCCCATATTCCATGATCGAACTCAGCACATCAACACAAAATATCACCTTCTTCGATATCATGTAGAGGCCAAGACTATTCACTTGAGACATTGTTCCACAAATGAACAAATTCAGGACATCTTCACCAAAACACTTGGAAGAGAAAAAGTTGAAAAGTTGAGAATGATGTTTGGACTCATAAACACCCCTTCGGATTAAGGGGGGGATGTTAAACATGTAATCCTTGGAATTTCATTATTGTAATCATAATGCATATATGAAGAGTCGTAGGTGATAGGAAGAGTCCTCCGTTCAGGAAGACCAATAATGGTTTTCATTGTATTCATTCACCTTTCATGTCAATGCAATATGCATCAGCGTGGAGTTACATTTTCTGTCAGTGCCTAGCCTAACATTTGTTGATGATCGATTGTAAGAGACTCTTTTGTAATATTTTTATTTTTCATTAATAAGTTTCCTCAAGTGGCCACATTGGTTCGGGCCATGGATGTTTCCCCACATTGGGGTTTTACCGTGAAAAAACATCAATGTGTTGATTGTTGATCTGGTTGTATGAGTGGTTACTGAAGGTGTTTGTTCTCTGTTGGAATACCCTATGTTGTCAAAGAGGGAGTTCATTTCACTGCCAATTTAGAAATCCTGCAATAAATGCAATGATATTATCACCAAAGGGGAATCTAAGCAAATCAATGGGGATGGGATTATATCCTCAAAACTGAAGTTCCAATACACAATCCACTTCAAATCTATGGGTTCAACACAAATGTTGAAACATCCAATCTTAACCTAAATATAGCCTATTGAGCAGTGAATTGATCCATTTTAACTAATCAAAATGGAACTTAAATTAGTTAAGGCCCAATTTTATCGTTGGATTACATTCAAAATAAACCAATTATATAGCCAACTTGGACAAATAAAATGGAATATATAAATATTACAAGAGAATACACCATATTCCACATTACAATGTACACATAACAATTTCCATCTAAAAACTGTGAAATTTATCTAAAAAATGTGCCATATGATGATAGTACCATAGGGAAATCCAATTACATATAGAGACATGTAGCTCAAGAATATCGATAAGTGCAAAACAATAAATCTCATGCAATATGATATTTTCATTGCAATAAAGCTTAAACAATAATGCCGATGAAATTCATGTTTAGAATTATCATGATATCGCACACATGAAATAATACATTAATACAATTCTTTAATTTAGAAGATATCATATACATATATTCATCTTTAAGGTTGCATTCAAGTTAAGGTACATTAATTTCAATGATGATAAAGTGAAAAATGATTTAAAACAATAGAGAAGTTTATTTATTTATTTTAGCATTGATATAACACAAACAATATAGTGCATTGATTAAATGATTCAATGCATTAATTGAAGTAACAATACCAAGAGAATTGATCTAATGCATTGATTTCAACATCAAGATAGTGCAAATTATCAAGTGAAGTGACTTTAACAATAACACAATGCAAATCAATTTCAAAATGAATATTATAATGTTGCAAAATAGATTCTCGTTAAAGTCCACCACTTTGTTTGCTTGGGTCTAATTCCTCTACTATATTTTGCACATTAAAACCATTGTAATGTTAAGATATATAGAATGTTAATATATACATTTATGTATATGATCAATGTGAAAAAATGGGAATGTTAGCAAGTGAGTAAAAGAAAAGCTAAAGAAGACACATTGAGATTGTTACTTTATTACTATTCATTTTAATCATGATGTAACTTTTTAAATGGCCTTTTTGATAGTAATATTTATATTATTGATGATACTTAGTTAATTTATAAGGATCAAATTCATATAAAACGTGTACATATACATAATTATGATCATCTAAAGTTTTGATCAGTTGAGCCTAAATCCATCTTAACTCCACATCTATTAAGCACCAAAAGGGATCAAATCGAAAGGTTTGCACTTCCAAAAATTTGATTTGTCTCAATGCATGGTAGATCCTGAGTTAAGGTGGATCTAGGTTAATATAAAACAAGTTTTTCTTATCTCACTGAGTTGAAAAGGTTTCAACATGGAATTCATCTTAATTCTTCATCTATTTATTGTACTTGAAATATCAAATATCTAAAGTGCAAACCTTTAATTTTTTCACTATTAAAAATATTTGTCTCAAACAAATTTCATAAAAACTTAATAATCCAAAGTTAAAATGGATATACACTAATCATTTATCTCATCTTGTTTGTTCTCTTTCAACCTTATTTTCTACAACATTACTTTTAAACTTTTTTTCTTCCAATAAAAAGTTCGCTCAAAATTATATTAGAGTATAATTGTTTTTACATCTTCAAAGATCCTTGACCAAAAAATGATCACTTCAGAGCCATCTAGGAACTATTCTATCATATGTGAATATCCAAAAATAGTTACTTACATACCTCAATGGGCAAAGCTTCAAAAAGATAGCAGATTAAAATAGTTCATCTCCTCAAAATAACAATACAAACTTATAAGTTTTGTATACCAGCAGGATGGTAATCTCGTTCAGATTCAACAAAGAGAGAATTCAAAAAAGATTTATATGAATATGAGGACCTCTAGCCCCTCTTACCCATTGGAAATACGTTAATCTTCCTTTCGGTTCCAAGAGAGCTTGTTTTGATAATTGGTCTGTCTCCTTATTGAAATCCCTGTATACATGATGAAAGCTAATTCCTTGAAATAAAGTGGTCAATTCCATTGTTCCGTGATTCCATCATTCGATGTCAATAGCCTATAATTTACCTTTATCATTTAGCCAATCAATAACTACCTTTGAGTCCCCCAGTATCTGTAAATTTTGAATAGACCAAAGATTGGCAAGAGTGAGAGTAGCCCAAACTCCCATAAGCTCGGCCTTTGTGTTAGTTCCTTCTCCACAGTTGATATACCATCTATATATAGTCGAATCTGGAGATTTGATGACGCCACCAGCTCCACACAGTATGCCACATGATATAGCCGCCCCATCAAAACATGCAATAGTAAATCCTTCTTTCTATGTGATCGAACAAGCTCTTAATGAGATAGATTTTTGTGTTTGGGGTACCTTGTTGAGAGATACAAGTGTCTTATATACCACTGCAAAAACTGAAGGAGATGTCTCATAAAATATAACTTTGTTTCTCTCAATCCAAATGTATCAACAAGTAAGAGTAGCAAGGCTTTTAGAAACAGATTTGTCCTTAGTCCAAGAAGCAAAACATTCATTAAGTGTAGACCCTTCCCAAGTTTTTTTAATCTGTAGGTAAAGTGTTAATCTTGCCCAAACTGAATTTATGAAAGTATAATGGATGAAAAGATGGTTAATATCTTCAAAACTTTGTTTGTAAAGATAGAAAAAACTAGGTCCCTCCCAACCTTTTTTTTGAAGGGCATCCCAGGACAGAATCTTGTTTTCCTCTGCCATCCATATGAATAATTTTATCTTTAGTTGGAGGTCCAATTTCCATATATTTACCTTCCAACCACACCAGAGCAGGTAATCCTGTGTAGATATAATAGCAGAATATATATTTTTAATTGAAATGATCCCTGATGAATCACCCCCAGTCCATAACAAAGTATCATTTGAATCGTGGAGCGAGACACCAACGCCTATAAGCGCTCTACAGTAAAAGTCTCAATCGATAGATAAAATTCTTGTTAAACCCAACTCCTCGTTGCTTAACCAATTCTCAGATAAAGTAACGGGATCCCGAGAGACAGTTGCTTGAGCTAGTACAATAATCATTTTCTATCTTAAGTGTGTTATAATCTCATCCAGAAGGATGGATCTGTCACCCAGACCTAAGATCCGATCTCTTCCAATAGATATGAGGTGTCCCGATCCTAGACACCAAGTTAGCCAATGGGTAATCATATGGACTGATCGAGTAAGACTAGTCCAAATCCTGGATGCAGATGATTGCTTGTGGGAAGCCAGCCTGAACCAATTGATAACTGTTGAGTTGGGAAAATATTTATCCAATAATACCTTATGTCATTTATCATCCTGAGTCGGTACACGCCAAAGAGTATTTACGGTCAAGTCCGTATTAAAAAGAAAAAGGTTTCGGAACCCCCAACCACCACATTTCTTTGATCTGGAAAGAATGTCCCACCTGCAAAGATGATGTTGCTGAGATGCTTTATGACCGCTCCAGAGAAAATTGAATATCATTTTTCGGATCTTGTTCAATACAGAGTGAGGGATGGTCTCCATAGACATCCAATAAACAGGCCGAGTCTCCAACACTAATTTTACTAATATGTATCTACCACCCAAAGACAACCACATGTTGCACCATAGTTCGATCTTCTTCTCCAATTTGGTCACTAACCAATTCCAGTCGTCTTCCTTATATGCCCCTTTCTTTAGAATGTATCCCAAATATTTGAAACTGATAGAGATATCGATAAAGGTATAAGGAAGAAACATCTTAAATGGTGCAAGTTCAGCATCGGAAAGGCCTTCAAAATGTACAATAGTTTTGGATTGATTTACAATTAATCCCGAAGCTTTACAGAATAACTTGATAATTTTGTCGATTTCCATCCATTCTTGTAATGTTTCATTTGTCATAATTAGGACATCATCCACGAACAGTAAATGAAGAATTTTGATCATTCTGGACACTTTTATACTTGATAGATTGCCTTCACCAATGTTATTTTTCAATAAAAGATTGTGTTCTTCCATAACCATAATAACAAGTAATGGAGATAAAGGGCAACCTTGGCGCAAACCTCTGCCTCTTCTGAAAAATTTTGTTGCCTCGCCATTGAGTAATACAACATATGAAGAAGAAGTTACACAACTCATGATCCAATTTATCATCTAGAGCCCAAAACCCACTTTTAATAAGGTCAACCTTAAATGATCCCAATCAATGTAATCATATGCCTTATGCATATCCAATTTCAATACTAGTGACTTTAACTTTTTTCTCTTTATTCTATGTAGACTCTCATGTGTTGTGCCAATAGCATCTTGAATCTACCTTCCTTGTAAAAACCCCAATTGTTCTGTGGAAAGTGACCTAGAAAGGATCGGTTTTATTCGATTTGCAATGATTTTTTATATCACCTTGTAACACAGGTTACACAATGATAACTGACGGAAATCATCAAAGGTAATTGGTTTATTTGCCTTCGGTATAAGGGTCATAAAAGTCGAGTTTAGACTCCCAACAATAGAGCCTTTCCGTCTCGATTCCTCCACCATCTCAAGGAGATCATCGCCTACTAAATCAAAAAAGAAGGAGAAAAATTCAACGGTCCAGCCATCAGGCCCTGGACTCTTATCTTTTTTGAAATGAAATAAAACAACCTTTAATTCCTCCATAGTAACTAGGTTGTACAGCGAACATGACTCATCATCATTTACCATCTGAGGGAAAAGATCAGTAACCTTGACTTGTTCAATAGTGTTCGGGATAATTAGAGCCTTGTAAAAAAATTTGAAATAGTATACTGCTTTCTCCTTTATCGCTCCCTATTCTGTAATTGTATATCCATTTTCATCATTGATCTGCCAAACATGTTTTCAAATCCTACTGTGACTTGCATAGTTGTGGAAAAACTTTGTATTATTGTCCCTGCTTTTTATCCAGATTTCCCTGCTGCGAAGTCTCCACTGTTCTTCAACTCCACGTAAACTTTTATTGCTTTCAAGTTCCATCTGCTGGAGATGTTTTTCCGCTCCCATATTTGTAGAATCCCCAACCAAACTCACAACTGTATCCTTTATATCTGATTCTAAAGTCGCCAGTTGGCCCTTGTTCCTAGCAATACTTGCTTTATACCAAAGTTTAGTATGAAACTTTAAGACCTTTAATTTCGAAACTAATATGCTATGTCTTCCACCTTCAGTTAAGAAAATGGGATCCTTCCATATATTATGTACTAAAGCCACGTAATCTATATCATGCAACCAATGGGCGTTTAATTTGAAAGGATAGGCCTTGTAAATAGGAGGAATCTTCAGCTGTACTAAGACAGGGGCATGATCAAAGATATATGGAAACTCAACCCAGGATCTATATAAGCCAACAACAGATAATAAACCTTCAGAAACAAGACATTTTCCCAATCACCTCGTAATGCCCTCATGACCAGAACGCCCATTCTGCCAGGTAGGAACAAGTTTTGTCGGTTCGATGTCTATCAACTTTTTGTAGAGAAATAAATATCTGTAATAATCATCTGTCAATCCAAGAACTGTGGAACCTCCCCAGACCTCATCCAAAGAAAAAATTATATTCAAATCACCATCAATGATCAAATTATTAATAGACAATATACCACTATCTTCCGTCGAACGCCAAAATTGTTTCCGGTCCGTGCACGAGCCATAAATATTAAGCAATGAGATCTCTCACTTGTTTATAATACACCTGCATGTTAACAGTATACCACCAATAGCAAGGAAAGGAACCAGATCATATAAATTTGGGTCCCATATGAATAATAATCCTCCCGAAGTACCCACATAATTTACAACACTCGAAACCCAAGAGGGACGAAGAAGGTGCATTAAATCTCTAGCTTTTTTCTCATGTACCAAGGTTTCCTGAAGGAAAACAATATCCAGGCGAGTTTGATCCAGTGGTCGGTGCACAGAGGCATCTTTGAGGGTGCCTCTAATCCCTCTTATATTTAAGGAGAATAACAACATCACTTAGCCCTCGCCAGGGATTTCATTGTTCTAGGATCCCCACTATCAGTGGAGGAAGGAACTGAGTCAACTGACTGAGAGGATGAAACTGCCAATTGTTTTTTAATGCTTCGGGTCTTTATTGGAGAGTGTTTGATGCCAAGGCCTCTGGACCAGAAAAATTATTTCCCAGTCCCCTCGGTATACGTCAGAGAAGTATTAGCCCCCGTTCCAGTAGTAGGATCATGGATAGCCTTACCAAAGTATGTTGGCAGTTGTAGTTGCATTTGAGTCCTGAATGAAGGGGATCAAAGAGTCTAGTACAACACTGAGAATGGATTCATCCACCTCAGATTCTCTAAACCCAAGCTCCACTAAATTATTATCTAACAAATCTGGTGACAAAGGGGAAGAGTTAGGTGTCCGAGCCCGGGTATTAAACAACTGAGGTAAAATATTTTGTTGCACCTTAATAGGGGAATGAACAGGAGACACAGTTAAAAGTGAAGGTAGTACCCCTGAAACAAAAGTTGGGGATGATTCAAAGACATCGCCAAACCCTCCAAGACCAGATCAATAGTATCCTTGTCGCCCTCAATATGCCCCTTATCTATGGTAGTGGATAAAAATAGCCAGCAAGAAGTATCCAAAACATCCTTTTCCCAATGTGACAAAGTAGAATATAAGGTAGGGCATATATTTTTCAACTTACCAGTAAGATTCGTCAAAGGCTCTGTCTCGCTCCAAGGCTCAACACCATAATGAAGAGGCTCGCTCTCAAAAGAGTCCATATATGTAACGTAGTCGACAGGATCCTTTTGTAATGTAGTATCCTCCGATGATTCTTCAGCCTCCTTACCAGTACATTCTCAACAAAGATGACCCGTTCTACGACACAGATTGCATCAAAAGGGTATACCGAGATAGTCCAACCTCTGTATATACCGACTGATCTAAAAATGAAGAAGACTTGAAAAACTTGAAAATTATTGCAAGTGAAATGTTATGTGTTTAAAGCAAATGGATCAGTTTGCAACACATAGATTAAAGGATTACTTATGCAAATTACACATAGATAGCATCATAATCATTGAACATAAGCACATAAACACAACAATTGATAAAGGAGTTCACCCCTCTTATGGGCTACATCTCCTGGTCCAGCTTCCAATGGATCATTATTATTAATTTCTCAAAAAGTACTCAAAAAAATGTCTTACAATTCTCAAATTGACAAATTGACTGCTCCAATGGCTTCAGAGCGTTTCAAAACCCCTGTCTGGGCTCTTTCGGCACCTCAATCGGTCGAAAAATGAAGAAGTTATGCCTCCTGGAAGTCTCCCTCTTCAAGCTTGTTGTCTCTAAATCTACAAAACGCACCCTTCTTGATTGAACCTGGCTCACACGCATTTTAAAGCGTGAAAACCCAGCACCGGGCGCAACCGTGCCAACGGTGCAAATCGTAGAACGGTTAAGGGCGCGCCAGCCCCTAACCGCCTTGACACCTGGGCGTATGGCGCATAAAACCGTATGCTTGGCAAATAGGTGGTTAACTGTTACACAACTGTTGAAACTTCCCCGCGCTCCGGATTAGGGTCACATGGCAATAGTGCAAAGAACCACGGGCTGGGCCCGTTGCAATACAACTCCGTATATATATATATATATATATATATATATATATAAACAATGGTTATACCAAAACTCGGTTGTGTATTAAACCCGCGCCATATAATTTATAACACGGTTATATGTTGTATAATGAAACCACGGGTCGGGGCTAAGCCCCGGCCCGCCCCCCTTTCCATTTAATACAATGAACAAGTTTAAATAATATTGAAACCATGTACTAAATAAGAACCAATCGATGGCTCGTTGGTAGAAGGGTCGTGCGAAGGCGTTGTGCATTGTGGGAGGTCTGGGGGTCGAACCCCGCGGACTCCACCATAAATTTTACATAACCATATAAACCAAACAATGAGTGACACGTGGCGCCCATGGATTGGGCCACGTGTCCTCATACCATTTGCCATCCAACAGACACGTGTCGCTCCTCGATTCGACAATTTCCAACCAATCAACATCTACCACGTCACCACTGTACGGTCATACGGTCCTGCCACGTCAGACCATACGGACTGGTACAGTGAGCATCAATGTTTTTTGCTCGTTTGGCTTGATGAACAGATTGCGATATCTTCTCCATACGGAGTCCGTTTGAAAAAGTAAATATACCACCTGAATCAGGAAGACGAGACGGACACCATGGCACTGTTTTCGTCGCATTCCGAGCACTTTGAAATTTGAGCAAAATTTGATCCCCTGATCACACCTCCCCATTAGGAAGCTTTTGGACCTCCAAAAGACTATCTCAGTCTATGTGAAGATGAGGGTATAGTTCCCTCACCCTTCCAACCTCAATCCACTTGGCCTTGCTTGGATTCGTCCCTTTAAGATTAACTCGCAAATACTCCACATTTCCTCGTTTCAAATTTCGCATTCTCCTGTCAAGGATGGTGTCTTCCTGCAATTTTGTTAGATACTCTGGAGAAAAATCATCTATGGAAGGAATCTGAACATGCTCTCCTTGATCATCAATCAATGGAGGCTCATACAACTTCAAATTATCAACATTAACAACTGCATACATCTGCATATAAGGATGTAAATCTAAACGAAAAGCATTGTTACCAATCTTGTCAACAATCTTGAAAGGACCATATCGAATTGGTTTCAACTTTTTACCTTCCCCTTTAAGTCTCTCCTTGCTGATGTAAAGCCAAAATTCATCGCCAATTTCGAAACGGTGATCAACACGATGCTTGTCATGTCTCGTCTTGTACTTGGCCTGACTCTTTTCCAACTGCTCTTGCACCACCTGACATATCGACTGAATTTGTTCAATGAACTTCTCTGCCCTATCAATGTCATATTGACCATCAACAACAATATCTTTCCCAAAGATAAAATCTAAATGCGACTTGGGCAAATAGCCAAAACATGCCTCAAATGGCGACATTTGAGTCGAAGAGTGCTTAGCTCGATTGTACGCATGTTGAACGTAGTGTAAATGTTCATCCCAAAGTTTAGGATGCTTGCTGCAATAAGCACGAAGAAGATGTATCACTGTACGATTTACCACCTCTATCTGACCATCTGTCTGCAGATGAAAAGTTGTGCTCTTTTTAAGCTTGGTGTCCATGAGTGCCCATAAACTCGACCAAAAAATTCCAACAAATCGAGAATCCCGATCAGAAATAATGGACTTAGGAAAACCAAAATGCACCCAAACATTTTGAAAGAACAATTGTGTCGTTTGTTCTGCTATTACCTGCTTAGTACAAGGCATCAAAATACACATATTACTAAAACGATCAACCACAACATAAAGATAATCATCACCTCTTCTCGACATAGGTAAACCACCAACAAAATCCATGGAAATACTTTCCCAAGGTCGAGAAGGAACTGGAAGTGGAGTGTACAAACCCAACTTTCGATTACTAGG
>ML790375.1:0-14382 GCA_009831015.1 Picea engelmannii | reverse complement strand
AAATGAAGAAGACTTGAAAAACTTGAAAATTATTGCAAGTGAAATGTTATGTGTTTAAAGCAAATGGATCAGTTTGCAACACATAGATTAAAGGATTACTTATGCAAATTACACATAGACAACAACATAATCATTGAACATAAGCACATAAACACAACAATTGATAAATGAGTTCACCCCTCTTATGGGCTACATCTCCTGGTCCAGCTTCCAATGGATCATTATTATTAATTGCTCAAAAAGTACTCAAAAACATGTCTTACAATGCTCAAATTCACAAACCGACTGCTCCAATGGCTTCAGAGCATTCCAAAACCCCTGTCTGGGCTCTTTCGACACCTCAATCGGTCGAAAAATGAAGAAGTTATGCCTCATGGAAGTCTCCCTCTTCAAGCTTGTTGTCTCTGAATCTACAAAACGCACCCTTCTTGATTGAACCTAGCTCACACGCATTTTAAAGCGTGAAAACCCAGCATCGGGTGCAACCGCGCCAACGGTGCAAACCGTAGAATGGTTAAGGGCACGCTAGCCCCTAACCGCCTCGGCACCTAGGCGTATGACGCATAAAACCGTATGTTTGGCAAATAGGTGGTTAACGGTTACACAACTGTTGAAACTTCCTCGCGCTCCGGATTAGGGTCACATGGAAATAGTGCAAAGAACCACGGGCTGGGCCCGTTGCAATACAACTCCGTATATATATATATATATATATATATATATATATATATAAACAATGGTTATACCAAAACTCAGCTGTGTATTAAACCCGCGCCATATAATTTATAACACGGTTATATGTTGTATAATGAAACCACAGGTCGAGGCTAAGCCCCGGCCCGCCCCCCTTTCCATTTAATACAATGAACAAGTTTAAATAATATTGAAACCATGTACTAAATAAGAACCAACCGATGGCTCTTTGGTAGAAGGGTCATGCGAAGGCGTTGTGCATTGTGGGAGGTCCGGGGGTCGAACCCCGCAAACTCCACCATAAATTTTACATAACCATATAAACCAAACAATGAGTGACATGTGGCGCCCATGGATTGGGCCACGTGTCCTCATACCATTTGCCATCCAACAGACATGTGTCACTCCCCGATTCGACAATTGCCAACCAATAAACATCTGCCACATCACCACTGTACGGTCGTACGGTCCTGCCACGTCAGACCGTACGGACTATACAGACTGTACGGACTGGTACAGTCAGCATCAATTTTTTTTCCCTGTTTGGCTTAACGAACAGATCGCGATATCTTCTCCATACGGAGTCCGTTTGACAAATTAAATATACTGCCGAAATCAGGAAGACGAGACGGACGCCATGGCACTGTTTTCGTCGCATTCCAAGCACTTTGAAATTTGAGCAAAATTTGATCCCCTGATCACCGATGTCCACGCCATTCAATATCTAGGACCTCTGGTAGCCCGCAATGGATATCCATTTCCACTAATATTCTTCCCATCTTTCTAGAAGGAGTAACCAGTGTCTAGTTATCTAGTGCAATAAACTTACCTATCGCATCTCTAATAGCCTGAAGAGCCCCTTCATTCCAAAGATGTATAGGTAACCCCGACAAAAGAACCCACAAGTGACAGAACTGAAAATGTTCGGTCGCTGGATCAAATGCAACCCGCCAGCATTTTAGCATCATACTACTACCCCCCAAAACCCAAAGAGAGCTCAACAGAAGGGTCGCATCCTCCAAGGTTTTACAAATAAAACCCAACCATCCTTTAGTGAGATAAATGACTTCAGGCGCATAACCCAGTATAGGAACCTAGTTTTTTTCTATCCAAACCGAGACAAGCCCCTTACTCAAATAATTATAGGAGATTCTGTCGACCAAGCCACAAAGGGCCATCCTACAAGTCTCTTCAAGGCCCACGTCTGAACCCAACACCATGCGCTTAACCTTCCTATTTGCTTTCCACAACTTCCTACGAACACCCGTCGGGTTTGGTTGTTTGTGGGGTTTCCTCAGACTAACCAGCGATATCTCTCCCTTATCTCCCAAATTAGCATCATGTATAGTCTTCAACCCTTCCACTGGTTGTGTAAGGCCAGTAGCTACAGGGGGAGCAACGTAATGACTAGGAGAAGGATCCAGAAGTTGGGCGATAGTATTACATGGAGCAGATGTCAAGTCAAGGGCAATGGAGAGTAATGAGCGCGGTGCCCCTCCCAAGGAATATGTACATAATTAAGAAATAACATGACAATAACAGAAGTAAACTATTTAATAACATCCACATGTGCAAGCAAACTCCACAACTATATAAATATTTGAAAGTCAACTCGAATGCAGAATGAACTCCCATGGTAGAAGCCAAAACATAGACTATGAAGTAAATTTATTTATTGACGCTATAAATGACCTTCACTCGACAAAGTTCAGTTATCTATCGATCTATCCAACGATAACCAGGCGTTCTCAAACACGAAATCGAAGACCGTGAAACATATCATATTTACTGAGCCACCTTTATCATCTTCAGGCTTCAACCCTGTAACAAACATCTCCATCGCAGATAACTCCTGCAGGTTTGCAGTTCTCATCACTCGCAGCATCTGTGTCTTGTCCCTTGTCCTGGTTCAGATCCTGTTGATTCTTCAAAGTACAAGCCAGATGAAGATCATAGTCACAATCTTTGCAATAATAGGACCATGCAGTGCCATCTTCGTTGCAACCATCACAGATAAATACAGGCCTCTGTGTCAATACAAGGGGGTGTTCATGCTGGCTGTACCTTATCTCCTTGGGTGATTTCTCAACCAGCTCTTTCCTTTCCTTCTCCAGCCTTTCTTCCATTTCCTTCTCCAGCCTTTCAAGATGAGCAGCAGTGAAGGGGTAAGCCTGGGCTCCATAGGTGGACACTGCACTTCTGGCATTATCTAACAGAGTTTTTCCATCTGGACCAATCACAACCAAGGATGGGATGCCTCTAACGCGGAAAAGACGCGAGAGATCCTTCTCAGTTTTATCCCCAAATGGAAGAGCCAACCATGGCATGCTTCTGTAGTACCCTTCAAAAGTCTCTTGATCTTGGTCACTAGAGATGAAAACAATCTCAAACGCTTTTCCTCCTTCCTTGAGTTCGTTGTATACCTTTACAAGCTCTGGAGTGAAACCTCGGCAAGGGCCGCACCAATGGGCAGAGAAATACAAAGCAACAGTCTTGCCCACAAGCTCAGCTACCGGGACCTATTACAAGAATCAAAACATATAAATGATCAGCATCACCCACGAGAGTATCGAGTTCTGACCAGATTTCATGTTTAGCTGTGGTTTAGTGGTTAACAAGAGTTCGCCACGAAAACAAGCCAGAAAACAACCCAAATTCAAATCTTCATAGAGGTAGAGCTACTGTATATATGGAATGTATTTTATACAGTCTGAATGGGGCTAATAGTTAAAAATATGTATTTCTTTCTAAAAAATTACAAATTCAAATCTAGAGGAGTAGGATATGTATACCTTGAATATACAAATTTAAATTGGATATACAAATGCAAATCTAATATACAAATTTAAATTGGATATACAAATGCAAATCTAGAGGAGTAGGATATGTATACCTCAGATATACAAATTCACTTAGATATACAAATTCAAATCCAGAGGAGTAGAATATATATACCTCCCTTTTATATACAAATTCAAATCCCTTTTATATACAAATTCAAATCCAAAATTCAAATCCAAAGGAGTAGGATATGTATACCTCCCTTTTATAGGTATATGTACTGACTAGTTCCCTAAAAACATATCATACTTGTTCCCTAAACATATCATACTTTTAACCAGATACAACAGTTAATTTTTAAACTACACATCCCAAATTGTGTCTATGAAGATTTGTTTTATTGTTGGTCTCCGTCTGAATACTTCTGGATATGATAATCAACCAGTCATATTGCTGATATTATGAGAGTCTATGTTTCCGTATCCAGATTGATCAGAACATAACGAATATTATAGGTAAACCCCTTTTTTTGGTTTGGAAAACAGGAAACAGTAACCACATTACCCGGGATAGCACACTATTAAACATTGAAGACCAATTGGCTTAGCTGCTGAGGGGCTTCTAGACTGTCAAGAGTCACCCAGGACTTGCACCTCACCCTGTCTGCTTGTCAGGGTTATCACGATTCACAAGCCCAAAATAACATGGGGGAGCCCAATGAGGCACTCTGCCTGACCATTTGTACATATAACCCCCATATGTTATGAAGGAATAGAACTTATTTCTATGGTGTGATTCATGAATCATGGCATAAGAACAGTGAATGTAATAACCAGATCTCAGTAACTCACCTGGGCACCTCCATGCTTGATCACAAAGTTGCGCTCATCAGAAACCAAGAGTGATTCCAGGGTTTGTGCTTCTCGTTTAGCTTTCTCCTCAGCTTCAAGCTCATCCAGCCGCTCTTTTGTAAATGGGTAAGCTCTGATTCCATATTCTCGTATAAGGCCCACTGCATCAGTCTGTACTGTTTTCCCATCTGGACCTAAAATAATCAAGGATGGGATACCCTGAACCTGGAAGTAGCGAGACAAGCTCTTTTCAGTGTTGTCTTCAAATGGCAAAGCCAGCCATGGCATGCCTCCATAATACTCTTCAAAGTCTTTCTCCTCTTCGTCACCCGAGAGAAACACAATCTCAAAGGCCTCCCCTTTCTTCAAAAGCTCATTATAAATCTCCACAAGCTGTGGAGTGAAATTTCTACAGGGACCACACCAGTGAGCTGAGAAATACAGACCCACTGTCTTCCCCACAAGCTCCGCTACCGGAACCTATTGGCAAAAACCCAAATTAACAATTAGACCATCATGAAATAAAATTTGTGCACCTATTTTTCCTAAACCCTTACAAGATCCAATGATTGCATGGAACTCAATCACCCAATCATATACATGTATTCATTAGACTTAATACATGCATGATCTATTCCCTAGGTTTTCAAGATCAATAGCCCAATTCAATACATCCTTTCTTCCCTACATTATCATAAAAAGAACCCAAATCCAGATTTGCAGGCGAAGGATAAAACAAACGAAAAAGGGAAAACACCCACCTTTCTTCCTCCATGGCCAAGCACAAAATCTCGTTCATCAGACAGCAGAAGAGACTCTACAGTCTGTGCAGCCCTTAAGGCCTCCTCTTTGGCCCTCAGCTCATCAAGCCTCTCTGCAGTGAATGGATATCCCTCAACACCATATTCTTCAATGATCTCCACACCTTCAGTGGTTATAACTCTGCCCTCTTTGTCCAGAAGAACAAGGCACGGAATGCCACAGACCTGAAAGGCCTGATCAAGCTTCTCCCTTGTATTTTCATCTGAGAATGGCAGGGCAAGCCATGGCATGGTGTGGTGGTATTCCTCGAATGACTTCTCATCACGATCTGCAGAAATGAAGACAATCTCGAAGTCCCCCTTCTCCGATAACTTCTTATAGATTTCGGACAAAACGGGGGTGAAATTCCTGCATGGAGGACACCAATGTGCAGAAAAGTACAGACCCACGTGTTTCCCTTCCAGTTCTTCAACTTTCACCTGTAGATTACATTGGATTTAATACAATAATGCAATTTTCGAGCAAAATGAATGTTATCAGAGATTGTATATATAAAAAAGTACAACAATCATACCTTCTGTCCATTATTTCTGATCAAGAAATCACGTTCCTCATTGCAAAGCAAAGAGCTCAAACTCTCGTGGGTTTCACCCACATGGGTGACTGCTTTTTCCTGCTCAATTAGCTCAGCCATAGTAACCTAACACAATCTCTCACTCTGTTCCGAATACACTCTTTCCTGCTCTTCGATTTTCTTGCACCGCAAAGATCTTCTGGTGGTAAGAAAGAGAATTGATACCCACAGTAGAACAAACAAGTGGTTTTCCGTTGCAAATATTTACGGGGAATTTTCTTGCTCGCGAAGATTTCAACCTGGCATCACAAACCACTACTAATCCTTTACTTCATGACGAAGAAAGCATCAAACGGCCGAAACCACTCTAAACGTTTATGTTTTAATTTTATTTTCTTCTTCTTTCTGACAGGTTTTGTTTAAAAATCGGTTATAAAAGTATTGGATATTTTTTAATGTTTAATTTTATTGGACATTTTACGAGAAAGTGTTGGATGTTCAGAAATGCAATTTAAATAATTGTAAATTGACATTTTTTTAGATTTATGTCACCTGATTCAGATAAAAAAAAAGCAAAAAATAGTTCAACATACATATTTTAAGATACCCTGTTTTGAAATGCGAAATCAATTTATACATTCAAAAATACTATTTAAACACTATAAAATTGGGATTTTATCTTCAATAACTTTGCAGAATTCCAAACCAAAAAATCAGAACTTTCTATACCTTATTAACTATACAAAATTCAAATTCAAATCCAGCTAATACTAATCCACTTACTTAAGAACGGATTATCTAATCCACTTACTTAAGGACGGAGTTCAAATTCAAATCCAACTTTTATTAATCGACTTACTTCACAACGAAGAAAGCCCTCATACCGAAGAAAGTTGAAAGTGGATCAGATGAAAATTTTGTTTTTATTATTGTTATGTTCATTAAATATAATAAAAAATTAAAATTATTTTTCACAAATTCCAAATCAACATATTAACATCAATATTTAATATTGGGTAAATATGATTTTTAAATTTAATAAGTAGCAAATTTGGAATACGAATAAGGATAAAGATCCATGAAATATTTACCTACAATGTTTATGGGTGAGATCGTCTTATTGTTCATTGTATCTAACTTCTTCATATTGGAAAACGATAAATATAGATTATCCACCCTTCATGTGGCAAGGGATTTATATGTTTATTGTAAAGATATGTTTGGCAAGGTAATATAATGCCTTTATATAAACAATATAAAGCAAGCTTAGTGTTTGACAATGATATTAAAGTTGTACAATTCAACATGACTATTTATCTCATATATTCGTATATAAGATAAATTATTTTCAATGGTATTTATATTTTTATTAACATTTTATTTAGCAATTTGGGTACATCTAATTTGATATGTCTATAATATTATATGTTTTGGAAGGGATTATTAGTTTTTACATAGAATAGGATTTTTGTTTATTTTTTCAATTAATTATTAATGATGAATCAAAACTTATAATTTAGTGTGAAGAAATTATAATTTATTTGATTTTTCTTCAATTTTAATTGATTTAAAAGTATAAATAAAATATTTAATAATATTATCAATAAATAAAAAATAAAATTAAAAAATAATAATAATATAATATTTCCAAAACTCTATCCAAAAAATTCTCATATATTTAAGTTTAATGTTGAAAATATTTAAAAAATAATAATAAAAACAATTAAAAAAAAGTGTTGGCCTTATTATCATGATGCTTATATGGCAACCCATAAAATATTAATGAGTTTGGAGAGAGTATATCCTACAAATGTTGTCATTCAAGTTTGTTTTAAATTATGGTAGTTTATAAATAAAATAAAAAATGAATGAGACAACCAAAATTTGAGGGTATTGTGTGGTCAATGTATGGATAACTAAAAATTAAATTCAATGGATGGTTATAATGTTTTTTTCGATGAAGAAAAAATAGAAGAAAAGAAAAAAGAGTTGTGAAATTTTACTTTTCCATGGTTTTCCACACCTAAGGATGAAAAGAGGTATCGGTTTACCGTTTTGGTTTGTTTGTTTGGATGCTTGGCATTCAAAGTATTAGAAGCATTTTAATATATGTTACACATTTTTTTGGTCACCTCAGTGATCACTTGACAACATGTGTTCATGTTCCCTACAAATATTAAAAGAAACTTTCTCCTTGAGAAAAGTGATTTACTTTCCTCTGCCAAAAACCATATGAAGGAAGGTCGTCGCACCCTGCTAAATACATGGGGCGTGACGATGCATGATCGTCGCATCCTGCACTATCCTGGACTACGACGTCGTCGCATGCTGCTAAGTGTGTAAGGTGCGGCGATGCTTAAAGATTGGGAAAAGTCAAATTTCACGAATGTTCTAGAAGATGAGGTGGCCTTTGATCGGTTTGGATCTTACTCGCTTCTCTGATCTGGTGGGATCATTCTAATCTCCTCATCCATCTCTCTTTCACGCTATATAAAGAGGGATCTCTCATGGAAAAGGCTAAAGGTTGAATAGGCTAAGCATTGTATGGAGGGTTCTACTTCAGATTATGCTTGAGAGCATTGCTTTAGTTCTTCAAGTCAGATTGTGGATCTTCTTCATTCAAGACATTTGGAGAAAATGTGTGTGTGTTGAAGCAAAGAGCCATCGAAAGGGGACTTTGCAACATCAAGGCATGGGTTGTATTCTCCACTTTCTATTTCACTTAATACAGTAATGCATTTCTTCCTTATATAAGCATCTTGTCTTCTATTGTATAATTCCTTGATCATATATATAGACTTCATTAGAATATATAGATCTTTGTTCCTCTTCTTTGTTGGTTTGTGATTCTTAGATAGGCTTACTATTATGCAAATTCAAGGAAGGAGCTACAAGGACGACACTAGCGAGGACAAGCGTCGTTTAAAAGCTATGTCACTTGTAACTAATTAAACTAGTTGATATGATGATGAAGTTTAAGGCAAAGTGTGCCAAGGTCACATACATCATCAATTTCATTTCCATCTCCCTTTTGAGTAAACAACAGCCTTTAAAATACAGCGTAATTTTAAAAATTATTAGCAACTTTTATTTTCTAGAAATTCTCTTCACCAACATTAGCTAGGATAACACTTTGGAATAGGTTGTAAGGCACACTCTCCAAAGCATAAAAACACACAATAGTATCTTGTGATAAGGAGAGTTCAAATCCACTTGCTACATTTTGTCCCGGGAAGCCCTTCTAACACAAGGGTCAATCATGAGGTCGCATTAGGACTGGCAGAGTTACTCACCCTGCTTTGTCTATCTTAGTGTAGAGATTGTGCGTATTATTGGGGGTCACTTGAGGGTATACCCACGATTATGTGTGGGAGCTTCTCGAGTTGATTTCGGGCTAGATACCATGCCTTTACGTGTGGATCGAACTGTCGACTATTTTCCCAGGCATCATTGTCGTAATTGGTAACCTTAGTAGCCTATATGTTTAGGGTCTTTACACGAGATGACTGTGGAGGGGAAAGTCTTCACGATACGTGGAATCGACGTTGGCCAAACTCACTTGGGCTCCTTGGAGGGTATACCCACGATTATGTGTGGGAGCTTGCACCAGGGTGTAAGTCTGTTAAGAAGGTCATCAACGTAACTTTTCCTCCCTCTTTATCCCAGCTCCTTCTTGTCTTGATTTTGCGACGTTGGATTTCATCACCAACTAGTGACTTCGAATTAACAAGGTTTGTTTGCTTGGTTTGATTTCTAGATTTTATTAGTGAGTGTTGTTTGTTTCTCTAGTTAGCCTTAGATTTGTTTCGTTCTTTATTTGGTTTGACCAACATCGGCCTTCGTCGTTCACGTAGGATGCAAGGCCTACCTCTGGAAGATCTAGAAGGTCACCTCCCTTTGCTTCCTAACTCACTAGAGGGATCTCCTGAAGGAGCAATAAATAATGAAGTAGCCTCACAAGTTGGAAGTTCACATTCTTTAGAGGGATTCAGAATTGTTTCAGATTCTTTAGAAGCATTCAGACTTCCCCCGAACCCGTTATTGATTATTAGACATGATGCACATTTGCTCCAGATGAATTCATCAGGCAAAAATGTTGTTGTCGAGAATATTGAAGTACCTACTGGACCTAATGCAAAATTTGGAGTAGACGATCCACTTTTTCAAAGTGAATCATTTAGAACCCCGACTCACACTACTGGAATTTTTAATCCTAGTTCTCCCCCTTCTCCGGGACACGTAATTTTTGGCACACTAGAAATGATTTCTAATAAACCTATGGCATCACAAATGCCTGAGACGTCGATTACCTATACGACACCTTTAGATCATTTTATTGGCACAACCAGTAATGTCGCCATAGTTTTAGACCAATTGTTGGTTGGTTCTCACTCAATTCTTCCTCTCCAGATGGCCCACTCTACTATGGTCCCACAAGCTACGATCGTTTCTACTGGAAATGTGGTTATCACTCAAGCTCCTATTGGAACACCACTTCCTCTTAGACCAAATCTGTCACTTCCCCTTGGGTATAATGCTTTGAATACTTCCATTTCTATTCTTGCCTAAAATCCATCCGGAGGGTCTAGACTTTTTGTTCCTCCTAGGTATAATGTTGCTAGTCATTTCCTTCCTACACCTAGCTAGGTTCTCTCCGGGGGGCCTTACGTTCCTCCTCCACCTTTGTCTGGAGGATTTAATCGTCCTAGCCCTAGTGGCTTCAATCCAATTGGAGGCCTCAGTCATGCTGTCACTTCTGGTTTTCAGATTCTTGTTGGAGGTCAACCTCAAGTTGGGGGGCAATCTCAATTTGGGGGGAAACCTCAGATTGGGGGACAACCTCAATTTGGGGGGAAACCTCAAGTTGGAGGCCATAACCCAGTTTATGGACAAAATATACCCTTATTACAATCTCAACCTTGGAATCTTCCTTTCCAAGGGAATCAACAACTGTCTGGGGGAAACATCCTCAAGTTAATTCCTTTGTACCCCTTAATCTCGAGAAACCATATCCAGGTTCTATGAATCCTACCTGGGGTCAAAATTTTCAGTATAATGTTCCTTTCCAAGGGAACATACCTAATCCACCAAACCCTAGTGGATTTTTGACTCAAAACCATCCACAACCGAATCTATCAGGATTGTCTAACTATCTACAGACTGCTTATGGTCCTACTGGTATACCTACGAGACTCCCTCCTCAAAACTACCAGTTTCCTCAAGTTAACAGATAGTTTCCTTGTCTTGCCACTTTGGATTTACCAGATTTGTCTAGGATTTTGAATGATCCTATTTTGCATTCTCCTTATTGGCCTGTCATACCAGCAAAATTATCGTCTGACATTCCTAAGTTTGACGGTCGATCAGGAGAAGACCCAAATAATCACATCATGACTTTCCATCTTTGGTATTCATCCAACTCATTGATGGATGAATCTATAAGATTACGACTTTTCCAACGAACTCTCATGGGTTCGGAAACCAAATGGTATATTGAGTTACCACGAGGATTCTTTAATGACTTTAATACCCTAGCCATGGTATTTATAACACATTACCAGTTGCCAATTCGATATGAGATAGGAACATAAATTTTGAGTTCTTTTAAACAATCCTCTTCCACTCATATTTATGATCATATCCATGAGTGGAGAAGGATAAGACGATTAATCAAAGTTCCCCTTCCTGATCAACTATTGGATGAGTGGTTTAGTAAATCACTCATTGGGCCCATAGCCTGTGATGTTTCCATGGGTGGTGTCGTCATTGAAGAGCATGCGATTAGTCATGCTCAGTATCTCGATCTCGTTTATTCACAAACGGACACACTTTACGATTTGATCCCTGATGCTCCTCGTCCTTCTACGAATCCTACCCCAACACCTCCAGTAGATTCTCATGCTGTTGATGGCGTGATTGGCACATTTCATGCTGAGACACAGTCTACACAAGACAGTCATACCAATCCCAAGTCTACCACTTCTAATGTACAAAATAATCCTACTCCTACTCCTTCTTCTGGTAAAAATTCTAATGTTAATTCGGTTCAATCTACACCTACCGGTAAAAATCAAAATAAAAAGAAAGGGAAGGGTAAGAATAAGGAGAACAAAAATAATAATCAACAATCTAAGAAACCCAAAACACAACCTGCTGATGACAAGGACAAACATAAACCTCATTACCCTTTCCTTATTTGTGGTGATGACCATTATACGAAAGATTGTCCGCGACGCGTTGAGGTTACTAAGTTCCTGCAAGGGACCAGGAAGCCTTCTACACTTGTCGTCTTGTCACAACCATTTCCTTCTTAGCAGCAAGTCCAATTGGTCATTCATGACCAACCTTCTCCCTCTACCACGTCTTATGTTCCTATGTGTACTGGTGACTCCAAGAAGAACGAAGTTGCAGTTGCAAATCGAGCCAAAGATTATTCTTCATTGAAAGAGAAAGTTGATGATTTACGACCTTCGTTGGTTCAACCTCCTCCCCCAACTTCACCTCCAAATGGTCCTCTTCATATCGAACGATCAGGCCTTGATACAGTTCTTTGTCCTCCTCCCAAAGGCGTTGTTCGAAATTCTTCATTTAATCCTCACGCATGTGCTGCCCAAAACTACAGTATTGTAGAAGACCTTGCGCAAACACCTTCTACGATGTCGGCTCTCGAAGTCCTTCAAAGTTGTCCTACTCAACGGAAGGCGTTATTAAAGAATATTGGTGGAATTGATCCTATCGATACCAATTTGATAATCTTTGACTTGGAAGATCATATTCCAAGACTTACTCCTCAATTAGCGTTTTAGATCCAAGTTGTTGTGGAAAACAAGAATATTTGTCGAACCATTATTGATGAAGGAGCCTTGACTTGCGTTATGTCTGTTACTTGCTGGAAAGATATTGGCTCCCCTGCCCTTACCGAGTCACACAATACTCTTAAATATTTTAATGGTACGGGGTTTAAACCTTACGGTTTTCTTCCTTCGTTTTCTATTACGTTAGAAGGTAAATCGATTATAACCTTCTGCTTGGTCGTAGCTGAATTGATTCCATGCACGTAGTTGTGTCTACCCTTTTCCTTGTGTTACGTTTCCCGCACCAAGGAAAGGTCGTTACTGTCGACCAACTGGCCTTCTTTAATTATGATTCATGTACTAGAAACGTACCTTTTATCTCGAAAACACCTCCCGGTTATGAGAATGTTGGTGCAGGTCTTTTAAAAGATTCAATCTTGATGGGCACTTTTCCTATTCCACCACCCGATATTCCTCCTCCTTTTGTAGCCTCGATTAACATGATCTCAACCTCTGTTCGTGAAACCCTTGAGTCTTATGACCCACAGATAGTACCTAACTCCGGTGACTATCTTCGTTACAACGACATAATTCCTTTAAGTCCGGTCGAATCAACTTATCAAGCTATTCAATCGACAACTTCCCCTCCTCCTTCTTTTTGTGATACATCTCCTGATCCGTTTCACGTGATCTTTCCTACTGATGAGATGATCATGTCGGTCATGTCTATGGAAGATACTCCATGGGACGATGGACATCATCATTCTATTCTCTTCCTAGAACAAGAGACCTTAGAGAGTTATCAATAGATTTTGACTTCGTCTACCGTTGTTATTTCTTCTGTTCCTGAGTCAACACACGATGTTTTGTATGAAGGGAACTTGAGTAACATTTAACCTACCGTTCCTCTTGACATATCGATTAAACCTGGGGTCGTGGAAAATGATCATATCGGTGCCTCATGTTCTACTAATGAGGTCCACACTTATAAAGCCTTTTTTCAAGAATTCCATGACGTTTTTTCCTGGAGTTATGAAGAAATGCCAGGTATTGATCCTGATATTGTTGTGCATGAGATTAAGACCTACCCGAACGTTAAAATCGTTTGGCAGAGACTTCTGCCAGTACATCCACGTAAAGCTACTGCTATCAAGCTTGAAGTTGAGAAACTTCTTAAAGTTGGCTTTATTTATCCTGTGGCTTTGACTGATTGAGTATCTAATCTTGTTCTGGTAAACAAGAAATAAGGCATGATCTGTGTTTGTGTAGATTATAGGGATATAAATAAATCTTGTCCCAAAGACAATGTTGGCCCTTGGTTATGTAAGGAAGCGAAGATTATGGAAAGAAGCACGAAGTACGGACTGCGCAGAAAGAACATTGACTGAGATTGGGTCGAAGTGGCCAAAGAAGAAGAAAAGAAGGAGCGAAGTAAGAGAAAGCAAGTCATTGAACAAGAAGACTGAGGAAGACAAATAAACAAGGAAGATGGATCGTGGACAACTCAGCAAGAGGAAAAATATATCAATGAGTGCTTTGGAGAGACTCATGAGAAAGAAGGAAAGACAGTCTGGCGAAGCCCTGAAAACGCAGGTCAAGTTGACCTAGGGTTTTGGCATTTTAGGGTTTTGACACCTAGGTTTTGGCCTAAGGTTGTCCGAGAGTCATTGTAATTTATAAATAACAGTCAAGAGGACCTAGGATGGGTTCGATTATGTAATGAGCGATTATTGTTGTTGAGAGAGAGAAGTATTATGTTGAAAGCGAGTCTGGTTGTAAGATCTTTAGTTGGGCGCGAAGATCAACCTTCCAGCTGAGTGTGCAGAGAGGGGAGAGAGAGAAAGAGAGAGATATCTGCAAGCTAAGTACACAGATAGAACTGTATGTTTTCACATAATATATTAGGAAATGCACTTATGTGGACATA
>ML790374.1:538848-549610 GCA_009831015.1 Picea engelmannii | reverse complement strand
CCAAATAGTCGCGCCTTGTGCACATATGCGCGCCTTGTACGAAGTTGTTACGTGCATACGTGCGCGCGCCCAGTGGATGTAAAGCGCCTTGCAATTTTTTGGCCATTTGTATAGTTTTGACCCTTTTGTTGTGCTGTGGAATTAGCCTTGTGCCATGAATGACTTCTTTTCTGTTTTGACTATGCGGAGTTCTTGTCGCCACGTGTGGACGAAATTTCAGTGATAACAATCTTCCTGAACTAAAACCATGCCTATGGTTGACTCTGCGGAAACCAGATATAATAAGAAATATTTGTTATAATTAGGTGGTTGTAGCAGAGGTGCGCTTGTGAGGGCATGTTTTAATGCGTCGAAAGAGCGTTGAGTGGCTTCATCCCAGAAAAAGGGAACATTTTTCTTCAGTAAACGCATAAAGACCTTGGTGATTTCGGCATAGTTGGCGATGAAGCGTCGTAAGAAGTTTGCCTTGCCTTGAAGACTTTGAAGTTGTAAGATTGTTCGTGGGGGGGGCAACTGGATTATTGCCTCCACCTTAAGAGGATTGACCATGATCCCTATTGTTGATATGATGAAACCTAACAAACCTCCTGACGTTACGCAGAAGCTGCACTTGTTGGGATTCAAGCGAATCCTGAAGTAGCTACAGCGTTCGAAGATTAGTCTGAGGTGCGTAGGATGATCCTTTCTCTTGTGAGAGTGTGATGCTAAATCATCTAGATAGGCCTCGACTATGTGTTTGAGGTCATGAAACGCAAAAGACATGGCCCACTGGAATGTGGCTCCAACATTTTTAAGGCCAAAAGGCATCTTACGATAGGCGAATGTACCCCATGGACAAATGAATGTCGTTTTGTGTTGGTCTTAAGGTTTGATTTGGATTTGATTATATCCCGAAAAACCATCCATGAACGAAAAGGATTCACAACCGGCACATTCATCAATGATCTAGTCGATGAATGGTGTTGGAAAATTATCTTTTGGACATGCCTTGTTCAAATCACGGAAATCGGTACACACACGAATCGTGCCTTGTTTTTTATTGACCGGCATGGGGTTTGACACCCATTGAGTCAAATGAATAGGATAAATGAACCCTGCCTTGAGCAATTTCTCAACCTCAAGCTTAATGGCTACTGCTTTCTTAGGATTGACTGGACGAAGTTTTTGTCAAACAAGCTTGGCATCAGGATACGTTGTGATTTCATGTTCAACTATTTTTGGATCGATACCTAGCATTTCCTCATAAGACCAAGCAAAAACATCGTGGAATTCTTTGAAAAGATCCATGTAAATTTGAATCTCTTCAGGGGAGAAATCCGCTTCGACGAAGACATTCTCCACAACGCCAGGGTTTTGGGAGATGTTAATAGGTATGGTTTCAGCGATAGTCGCCATATTTCCCTCAGCATAAATTTCCTGTGTAGCTAAGAGATTAATAGGACATGGCTGATCTCCCATCATGGTGATAGTGAATTCTCCTACCTCGATTTGGCGTAACTCTGGGAGGAAATATGATCTGTGATGAAGATCTTCCCAAGTTTTGTCCAGACTACTCATTGCTTCGATTACTACTTCGTCAGAAGGCAAGACTAAGTCTAACGAATCGATGGTAGCAAGAGAACCCTGAGCCCAAATAGGCTCTAGAAGTGGATCCAACTCTTGTGCGGGAGTCGGATCAGGGTTAGCTGAAGCTTGATGGAGTAAAGAGTATGCTACTTCAGCGGCCGACAAGGGCATGGACATGCCGGAGTGCCCTATCTCATCCATCGTGGCTGATGGGGAAGGAAGAATCCACGGATCCGCAAAGTAAGTCATGCGGAACGACGAAACGTGAAAAATCTCAGCCTTGTGGTGATTAGATATAAACTTGACATCATCATGAGGAGGTGGGTAATCGAAGGTACCCATCAAGGATGGGCACAAACCAAATCCTACATTAACGACGCCTGGTTGAGGATTATCAATCATGGGAACTGTGGATGCCCCCAAAGCTGGGTCAAGTCTAGAGAAGGACAATTGATTGATAGTCACTATTCGGCCTTCGTGTGGAAACAACAAGACTCAAAAAACTGTAGCAACCACAGCTTGCATAGCGTAAGTCCAACTCCTACCTAACAAGAGGTTATAGTCGAGGGGGGCATCGACTACCTCTACTTCAACGCACACGGTCTTCCCTCCTAACTGCACAGGGAAAGAAGGGACGATGCCATGTGGTCGGAAAGAACGATCGTCGAACGCAGTGAGGAGAGTAGGTGATGGAGACAAAGCAGGCTGACCAATGGCCTTCCAACATGCTAACGACATAACGCATGTCTATGCACCCTCGTTGACCACCGTGCGGAAGATATTGCGTGTAAAAGTTTTTGTGGGATGAGCCACTACTATGTGAAACGCTACGTGGTAAGGCAGACGAGATTTTAAGTTGGTTGTATCTAACATGATGGTACCTGGGTTACAAGTCTCAGTAGAGCCTAAAGCAGTCATCAAGGCTTTCCTCTGAGCCGGGCAGCTTTGGAGGACTTCCAAAGCAGACATCGCACAAGGGGTTTGTGATAAATCTTCCACCACAAAGTAATTCTAGGCGGCCCTTGCGTTTGGGTTGTGAGAAGCTTTCTTAAATGCACCCTTTGGAATGTGTATCATTGTTTCTCCCAATGTCTTCTAGATCTGTAGAGGAAGAGATGGGAGTTCAGCTTCTTTACCCTTCTCAGAGGCGCTTGGTTTACTATAGTCATGCACTCTAGTCATTATGAAAGCATCACCCCTAACCATATATACGTTCACGGATGAGGAATTGTTTGGAGGAGAGTAGGTTTCTTGGCTGCCCCCTTCGGCACTTATAGAGGCTTGAGTTAAATTTTGCCCATGTTGAAAGGGATTAGTCAACACTTCTTGTTGTTGCTATGTGACAAACTTTTGGGCCTCTGCAAGTCGAGGACATAGATGGGTCAGGTGGTCTTCCGCACACAAGTTGCACAGATACCTCGCATTTCGTTTTTCCGTGGTGCCCTCGCCAGCATTATTAGAGGGTTTTTTCTCCCCCTTACCCTTCTTTCATTGTTTTTCTTCCCTTTAGGCTGTTGGGTGGCCTTTGGGTTAGTCGACTGCACAGAGTGTACTTTCGACGTTTGGGTAGGAGGAGCAGCCAAAGCAGTAGTATGGCTGGTCGTTGAGTGTTGGATAGATAACTGTTGCAATTGATTTGTCAATTGCTCAGCAGGCTTGGTTTGTGTCGAACCAACAATACCATCGGCATGTGGTCCAGCTCTCTGTCTAGTTTTATCCAGTATTGATTGTGGTGCATCCGGCAGGATGTTGTATAATAAACCAGACTGAGAATAAATGAACTCAAACTGTTGAGCCCTCATGATGGCATCTTCTTTGGAGAAAACTCCAAAAGTTGTGACATCCTTGGATAATTGGGGGACCAGAGACTTAAGGAACCACTCAAGAAGGAATGTTGGTGGGATTGGTACTTTGATTAGACTCTTTTGACGTCTCCACTCTCGGATATGATCAGAGATATGGTTTGTTGTTGTCTGTTCGAAATTGGCAAGCAACTCTGTGCCAGCGTCGTATCTTACAGGTAACTGGAAATGGTTAAGGAAGGCCATCGCTAGTTCGCCAAAAGAATAGTATCTTAAGTGATCGAGCTCGATGTACCATTTCGCGGCACTCCCGATAAGAGTGCGTTGAAACAATCGCAACTGAACGGAGTCATCTTTCAATGAGTTAGATGAACACCAAAGATGGAAAGTAGTCACATGATCACTTGGATCTTCATTAGGCTTGGCCTCGAACTTTGGAATGTCCGAAGGCAACTTCGTTGGCATAGGAGGCCAACATGGATCGTGACAAATAGGATCATTTAACAACCTTGTCAAATCTGGCAAGTGTAACGTCGCCAGGAATGGTAGTTTGGGTTGCTGCTAATAGCCTGGGAAAAAGGGTCCTGGAGCTTGACTGGCACTAGGTTTCCAGGAAAAGTTTGGCTGCTTGCCCAGATTCTGGTAGAAACCATGGCCCTGACCAGCATAAGGATTTTTCATCTATGGAGACATCATTGGTTGATTCCCCATAGAGGACATAGGATGTTGGGCATTCAGCGTGTTTGACAGACTTTGGGAAGGATTACCCCATGCCGGTCCTGATGGGAGAGGCATAGTAGTCTGTCCAGGGTTCCATTGAATATGGAAAGAATTACCCCAGAATGAAATTCCAGAGGAGGGAACGGATCCTTGTCCTGAGTTCCAAGGTCCCGGTATATGTGCCCCCGGTGCAAGAATAGTACCCTGCGTCGGAGTAGACTGTCCAAAAATGGGAGTGCCACCAGACGGGAAAGCGGTGGATGCGAAAGTGTTGTTACCAAACGTCTTGTTCCAAACAAACGGTGACAAACCTATCGGCATAGTGTGCGCAGGTGTTCCTTGACTCCCAGCTCCAAATGAACTAGTGTGTGCAGGCTGCCTGGCGGAATGTTGATGCAGATCACCAAGCGAAGGGGACGAAGGAGAGATATGACCTCCAGCATAAGGAAAAGCGTTAAAAGGGACAATAATGCCCCCAAGTTGACCCTGTAGAGGAGCGTTAGAGCTCCCTGCCCCCAGACCCAAAGTCTGTAAAGTGGAGTAAGTGAGTGCAGGACTTGTACCCGAACTAGGCATACCGTATGAAAACGGAGGGCCTGTCGCACTAGGTGTGAAGGGAGTTGTGGYCGCCACGATAGATGGGATCGGTCCACTGTGTGACGTAGTTGCGGAYGAGACCATAGTGGCTCGGACCGATGACGGAAAATTAGGAGATGCTTCTCCTGTGGTAGCAATGATGGTGGGAATGGAAGAATTCCCAGAGGAAGTAACAGCATTTGTTTCCATAGCTGTGTGAGGCACTGACAGACGTTCGTAAAATTGGATTGGTACAATAATTGATGGCTAGGTATCAGTGGTTGGGGTTTCAACTGAGCAAATATTGGTGGTCGATTCCTCCGGGAGTTGTTCGGGCACAATGGTTTGTAACCCGATTGCTTCGAAAGACCCTTGTTGGTCTAGCTTCCACCTCAATGGTGGCGGGGGTGGCTCCAGTATAACCGGCGGCAGGCCCAGAAGCCTTCGTGACTGGCAGAGCTCATGATCCTCCACTGTGTGAGAAGATCCAAGACACGCTAAGGTATTCTACACATTCAAGTAGTAACACACACTAAAAAAGAAGCCCCTAAGAGATAAGACAAGCAAACACTAAACTAGTTGGAAGAACAATTACAACAACCAACACTAGAGCAACTTACCGGTGCAAGTGAAACTCAAACACGGAAGCACCCTCCAGGTATACTCTACAAAGTGTGGCCCAATGTCTGTCCTAGGTACCGTGGTATACCCCCGCAGTCACCTATGTATGTCCCTAAAAAGATTGGCAACTAGTTTTCCAGCACGCGAACAGTCACCAAGCGGGTATAGTCGAAAGTCGGGTAGACCACAATGAGCAGGGTATCAAGCCCGAAATCTATCAAGGGTATCGAGAGAAAATGGTCCGAAAGACAACTGAGGACCTCGAATGGATTTGAGACCCACGAAGCCCCGTGGAAAATGAAAACGACGGAATCCCAAAACAAGCCCTCGATATGTGTTCTCCACTACGATTGGTCCGGCTTTGGAGGGGTTATGTCCGCTACCTTTCTGCACGTGACCTCGTGTTTATCCCCTGTGTTAGAGGGGGGTCCCAGATAACTTCCACGAAACTGGACTTCTACACTCCCTATCACAGACTCTAATGTTTGGTTTTGAATGGCCTTGGATAGTTTCCTCTCCAACCTAATCCAAGGCCCTAGTCCTGAACTAGTTTGTGAACCCTACAAACAAAAAGTCTAATAGATTTTAAATTAGTGTTGCTTTTATGGGATTTCTTACGTCACGGGGTATGAAGGTGAAACTGATCATGTGTAAAGACTAAAGAAAAAATGAATGAAAAAAGCTGGAAACAAAAGACTTTTACTAAATGCAAAAATCAACAACTTTTCACAAAGAAAGATTTCTTTTTCTTTTCAATTTTTCTAAGATTTTATGCAACAAACATAAAGGAATTTCACTCGAATACGAGCTACTTATGCTCTAAATTCACTACAAAAAACTTATGAACAAAAAGACTTCTCCCTAGCTATTGATGCAGAAACACAATCTTCAAACAAAGAAGAAAATGAAAAGATTTTTTCTCTTTTTTTTTTTATTAAAGTGTTAATCAAGCAACAAAGGGAAAATAATGACAAGCACAAAACCAAGAAAGACAAATTTTGGCTTAAAGCGCTGATCAAAAAGAATCAAAGTAAAGGCACACAATGGCGATAAAGAAAACAAAGACTCTTAAGCTTGCCTAAAAACCATAAAACAATTTTTTTCTTTTTATGTTTTCTGTCAACTATCAACTGAGAAAAAGTAGGTTAAGGGTAAGAGGACCTAACCTCCTGACTGTTCAACCCTAGACTCAAACACCTGAGAGCAATACTTCTCATCAAATGAGGGGATGATTGCCCCACCTTGACCAAAAATTAGCCTATCAAGCACTCTACTGTCACTAAAACAGCATGCGTGCAAATGTGTGCTGAGCTGAAACAGGCAGTGTGTACATGCAGTCTGACCTTGTACAGGTCGCGTGTATGTATAAACTCTAAGATAAAAATAAACACAGACAGCCCAGACCAGGAAAAGGCCTCTGGTATTGATAACCAGGGTCTCTTGAAGGCTTGGATGCTTCTTCTAATAGAAAAGAAAAATAATTGCAAGGAATAACAAAACACAAAAAGACAAACTGAGACAGGACTGTGAACCAACAAGACCCAGACAGGATCCAGAAAACCCCCTGAGAATGTATAATTCTGACAGGGAAGAGGAGGATTGCCTCTCAAGTTCTCTGAACTCCTACATGCTATTGAAACCTCTACAACTAGCGTTCACATGCGGGCTGTAAGAGGTTAGGGAGCGGGCACAAGTGTGCTAGCCTTCTACAGGCTGCGTGTACCTCTGTGTGTCCCGACAATTGTCGTCAAGCAACAGTCAGGGAAAACTGGTATAAAGAACCAGGCTCCCTGCTAGCTCAGGCTTTACAGAAAAAGATAGGCAAAGAAACAGAAAATCTAATCTCCTAAACTACCCAAAAAACTCAACTAAATCCAGAAACCCTAAAGAGTATCTTCCCCAGTATGGTCACCAACTCTGTTGTTGGGAAAAATACCCTACGGACTAGCAAACTAGGGTCAAACTTGCATGCAGATTTTGACCGTAAAGAAATTACTTTTTAACCTACCACCCAAAACTTAAACCCCTCTTTCAAGATACATGCATGGAAAGGAACTACTAACCTTGTTACTGATGTTTGGTGTAGATCCTTCGTTGCGCTTTGACCACTTGCTTGTGCTGCTCCTTCCAAAGATAACCTACAATCAAGACAAACAACTATGCATGCATGCTACTTTTCTACTTGAGGGTTAGAAATTAAGCATAAATTAAACAAACCATAGATAACTCATGCACTGGGATGGAAAAAGTATTCGTTTATTATTTGAAAAATGAATCAACTTACAATCAAAGTCGAGACTGGCCACCGCTCCTTGATCCTGATCCTGGGCTCCTCCTCTTCTTTTGTCCTCCAACTGCTTTGCGTTATTTCTCCTTTGGCTTGAGGAAAGGCTAAAGGGTTGGGACAATGGATTCGGCAAATGGACAGAGTTTCTTCGCTATAATTTTCCTCCTCCAAATGGTACCCCTACCCCTTCTTTTATAGGCTAGAAGGAGTTAGGGTTTTGGACGAACCCTCAGCCATGCATGGCCGGGAGTTTCAGTTAACTGACCCATAGCTTTTTGTCCCGTCGGCAACTTTCCTTTTTTTGTGCTTTGTTAGGTACACGCGGGCTATAGTGGGCCTGCCAGTGTGCACACGCGTGCAGTAGTGGGTTAGGGCGCGTGGGCCTTGACCCAAGAGGATTTTCAAAGAGGTTGTTTAGCATATGTTTTGGCAATGAAGGGATATGAGTTGGCCTGATGCCAGGTAAGCATGTGTGGTGCAATTTAGGGTTATAACACCTAGGGGTGTAACATCACCCTAAAAGGGCATGACGACACCCTTGTATTTGATTTTAGGGTTTAATTAATGACATTTATGTAAAAACTGGATTTTTGATGTAATTTGGCCATGTCGGCCTTTTGATGACCTAATTTTAATTAAAGATCATTCATATTGCATAAATAAGAGAGAAAAAATCTCATTTTTTCAGGATTCACTCATCACACAAGTGTGAGGTCTGAAATTTGCGCCCTTTTCAAGGGTTATTGGCTGAAATTTTAGGCGCACTTCTTGGAGGAGGCTAATTTTGGTGTTTATTGGCTATTTTCATGGTGGGAGATCTTCAACTAGGGTTTAAGCTTGATTATTCTTGGTGAAGTAAGTAGAAAATCTGCATTTCTTTATTGTGAATGAATGCTTATGGTGAATTTTACTTTTTCATGTCAAAGATTATGAAATTGCTTGCTTGAAACCCTAGGAGAAAGGCATAAGTTATTATCCTTTTATCTATAATTTTATACTTGTTTAAATTTATTAAAGATCACCATAAATAGAAGTACATACTAGAGCCCTACCATTGTATCACTCTAGTAACCCTACTTCTTTTCCTATTGCATATTTTATTTCAAATTTGTCTAAGGAAGAGAGAAATTGCTAGGGCCTAAGTTTCCTTACTTTCTAACAATTATCTCTAGGAATTGGGTGTTTGAGGCCTTGGGTTACCAACACCTCTCTCATATTATGCATCTCCTTTGACTAAGTATTATCATTTCTATTTCCCTCTAAGAGTTGTTGTTGCTATCATTAACTCCATTACCCTACAAGGCACTAGTCTATTCACTAGTAGTGATTGATTGATAAAACTACTCTCAAACTATCTTCTTTGGAACATCCACTAACTCCTACTAACCTTAGATTAGCCTATTTCACTAAATAACTTCTTGTTGTTGAAAAATATTTCTACAACAATTTGACTTCAAAAGTGACATGTTATGCTAGCTAAACATTGTTAAATCTACTTGTGACTATTTAATATCGATTTGCCCTATTAAAGCTACTATTTCTAGTCTTTTCTCAAGCATTTTTGAAGAATAATTATTATGGTTGTTACAAATTCATCATTGTTGTTATAAACTATTATACTACTGCAATTTTACATCAACTAGTCTATTTCTCAAGAGTTCATTGTCTTATGAAGTATTAACATCATTTTCGTACCTAGAAAGTTTCCTTTTCTATTTTATTGTCTTGTCCTGGGAAGATACACCTCATTTATATTTGTTTCATCTCTATAATACACAAATAACGTTTGAAATTGAGTGACTTGTGAGAGAGGAGGAGCCTTCTTACCTTAGCCTTCTCAAACCCTCAGGTCACTGGGGACGTCTCCCCTGGGGTACATTGATATACTCCTAAATAGAAAGGGGTTTATTAAGGTGAAAGTGATAGGTCAACCCCCTATTATGCAAATATTGCATCTACTTGATTTGGGCTTTAGGAAAGTACATATTGTGTGATAACAGGACCCACATAAATCTAAGGTTGTCATTGCATCTGGTTTCCATGTCGACCAATGGTCCATATTTCTCCTCGGAGCTCCTTCATCAGAGTACTTCCACTATAATCAACTAATCTACTATGACCAGAGCCTCTTCAATGGAAAGTCCATATCTTCTTTCTATAGCTTCAATAGATCAATGGTTCTTGTTAATTCATATTTTTTTTGCAGCCATTCACTCAAACACTCCAATGGATCGTACTTCGATATCGATATTATGCATGATGTGTTGACTTGGTTGCCTGACATGGAAGATGACATGGCCTCGTCCTTTCTTCTTTTTTGGCTCTGACATGGAACTTGACATCATGTTTACATCATAACAACTTCCATCTCTTCTTTGTACACTTTTTTGACTTGGTACTCTGACATGTGGCCACCAATGGATGAAGCCTGTTCCAACACTCTGATGCAACAACATCGAAAAATATTCATTTTTCGATACTGTTATTTCAGAGCATAGATTACTCTGTCAGTGTTCCTCCTCTGATAGCTATGGTTATAATAGATCAAAAGTTCATATTAATTCACTATTTCTATTATAGATCAATAGTTCATATTAATTCATAGTTTCCTTCATTGTCGCACTTCCTGTCACCTTTGTGTGTAGCCAAATTTGCTTATGACACATGGTCCAGACACTGGGTTACACTTGCTTGCTTTCATGGCATTGACCTGGTATTTATGTTGGATTGTAAGAAGTCTAACACATGGAATATGATGTGACATTTATTATCTGCAACTTCTTAATCTCACATTCCCTTCATGTGGCCCCTTCTACAGGTGTTGGTGTTGTGAGGGAAATCCCCTTACGGACTAGCAAATAGGGTTATCTTATGCATGCAGATATGACCAAAAGAAATCTACTTTCTACCTTCATCCCTAGACTTAAACCCCATGTGTTTTCAGTGAATACATGGTTTAGACCAACATACCTTATTCTGGATGTTCGATGTCGATCCTCCTTCATGCTTGATCACTTGTTGGCAGCTATCCTCTCAAGATTGGCCTACATACAAAACAAGCAACAAACTACACATGCATTTTACCTATAGACTAATGGGTTAGAGATTCAAACATATATTTACTGAACTATGAAGAAATCATATAGTGGGACGGGAAAAGAATTTCTTTATTATTAACTTTAATGAATCA
>ML790374.1:521449-538748 GCA_009831015.1 Picea engelmannii | reverse complement strand
TTAACTATGGACTCTGTCAGGAATGTTCTTCTAGACCAGTTTAACGAGTGTGAAAGAATAAGGTCACTCGGCGATCTTTTCAATTTTAGGGATTCTGAAAAGAGCTTAACTATGGACTCCGTGGGGGTTCCTTCTTCGTAAGTTTAGTCCCTCGGGCCCGAAAAAGGGATAAAATTATACCTGAGAGTACTCTTCTATAGAACTGAAGTTTGATAGAGTATACATGTGTTCGTACAGTTGATCGTCTGGACCAAAAAAGGGGTAAAATACCACCGGATAGACGTGACTTCAAATTTCATTTTAATGAGCGTGAAAGGCCACAAGATCGCTTAGCAATATTTTCATGTTTAGAGGGTCTGAAAAAGGATTAAAAGAAGACCCGTTATTTTTTGGGAGTCCTGAGGGTGAGGTCAAAAGCGAAGAAGAATCATGCAAATGAGGCTCAAACTCGTATTCAGGAAAAACTACAAGGACTCCTGAGCCTACAGTATTTTAGTGACAGCATGGATACCATAATGCAACCAAGATCTACCTAGGGCATCCATGTTCCGGTAAGCTCTACCACCAAGTTGTGACACTTCTAAAGCAGTTATGATGGTTCTGTGTCACAACCTAATGGGATCGATCCTATGGAAAAGGAAAAAAGACAACAAGGTACAAAAGTCAAGGTATAAACCTAACCTATATGCTCAAGTTGATCCTCGGAAAAAAAAAAAAAAAAAATCACGGACCGTCGAAAATTACCCAAAACTCCAAAAAATTGTCCCAATACCTAATCAAATCCCTCCTATGCAACTCCTGAATCACTCTAAATGGTTTTTGGTATAAAKAAAATGATAAGGGAGGCCAAAAAAGTGACAAAAAGAGGCCAAAAAATCTATAAATAGAAGTTGGCAGATCATTATCACCATTGTTGATTTGGAAATTGACTATGGAGCCAAAAGACTCCCTTTGTCAAAAGCGGTGATTCTGGGAGCTACAGTGGATGAAACAAACTTTTGTCTAGACCAAGTAAGTACAAACTCTCATTTCTTGCAGTTTATGTCTTTGTTTTTGCATTGGGTTTCATTTTTTAGGGGGGGCGTCGACCTTTAAAAGGTTGGCCCTAGGTCCACGTGGGCTGTCTCAGAACAGGCCGCATGTACATTCGGGCAGAGTAAACTCTACATGCGTGTACACGCAACTGTCACCATGACAGCATGCGTGGACCCCCTTATTGAATGAAAAAGGATTAAAAAGAAAGGGTTAACCCTCCTGAACCTTGGTGTTTTGCAGGATGTATGTCCATTGGAGAGAAAGAGAGCATGAAGAGGTGAATGATTTGGTCGGGGAAGACCCCAATGTTGTGGCTACCTTGATGCAATGTGGGTTACTCAATTTTTTTCTATGTCCTTTCATGTGGGCACAACCTAGGCTACTGAATGCCTTGGTTGACTACTGGCATCCGGATGCAGAGGCATTCATGTTAGAGGGGCAGTCATTATTGCCCACGGTCGAGGACATTTACTTTTTGACTGGCCTCTCCAGGAGAGGGGAACTAGTCAATTTCTAGACTTTTCCTTCAAGGCCGCATAACATAGCGGAACTGATAGGCCTATACTGTGCAGATGATACAGACTGCTCAAGCACGCAGGTGCCCATAAGCAAGATCACTAACTTATCGCTACAGGCGATAGTATTTCTTATTGGGCTAATTATTGGTTCTGCGGCTCTACATCAAGCATCCCATGCACAGATGAATTGTGCAGTCCAGTGCTTAAATGCACAAGTTTTTTATTGGAGTATCACATTGCTTGAGTGTATGAAAAGATAGCTGACAAATTGTCGTTTGCGGACACATAGGAACTTCGGGTTCGAGACCATTCTGTGTTTGTTCTTTTTTGAGAGAGTTTCAAGTTTTAGTCCTCGAGTAGTGGTACGAGGACATCGGGCCTCTCTTCCTGCTATGTGTAGGTGGGCAGTACTACTGCCACAACAGGGTGGCGGAAGGACCAATGAGTCCTTCGATGATGACTTCTTTGTGTGGTTGTCACGATAGATCATGGCTATAGAGGATTACCCCTATGCCGGGATTGATTTCTCGAGAGACCCTGAGATACCGATACCTCCTGGTGAGGAGCGAGGGGAGATGGGTAAGTCTCCACCTTTGTAGTTTTTTTTTTGTTTTGTTTTAAACATATGTAATTTTTATTTTTTTTTCGTTATATATATCATTTTTTTGTTATACTGGAGTATTTGACAGATATGTACTCATTGTGTGCAGATGTGGGACCAGTGTGACCCGCTGACTATGCGAAGAACAGGTGTCATCCTCGGCCAAAGGCCACACCTGCTGCCACAGGGGGACTAGCAGTAGTAGGAGATCTTCCAACTGGGGAGGCTGAGAGGGTATTGAGACGAGTCGAGCATAACTTTACTGCGCTCACTCGCATGGTCCCGATTGCAGAGATTGAGGACCTACCACCATCTATGCATTCTCATGTAGTTGGGGCACCACGGACGTGGGTCCGGTTGTTTCAGCATTTAGCCAATGTTGTGGACCAGTATAATAGGGCCCACAGGCCCTGACTTTAGCTAGACATTTTGACGTGCCACAAGCACTACTTGTATATATTTTTTGAGGGCATAAGCCCTGTGACTCGTTATTAGTTATATTTTTTAGGTGCTTGCATCCATCTATGTACTCTAGGTACTTTATGATATTATATATGGTTTTTCATCTTTTGTGTCCTATGGATCATGTGTAAAAAATGTATTTACATATTTATGTGAATGCTCTTTCATATCTGTGTAAGATGCCAATCTAAAATTTGATTAGCTAGAGTATCTGTAACTTGGTTTAATCTCCTAGGAACATGAAAATATGTAATATAATCAAAGTTTCATTCTAAGAGAAGTACCCTAAGGAATCGTTGGTGTAAAGTTGGATCATGAACCCGGTATACTCTGTTTAGCTAAGACACAACTAGTTGAGCATCAAGATAGACCCAAAGATGAGAGATACCCAATGAAAAAGCGTCATGAAGCAACTCAATAACTGCACTATACTCGGCGACATTATTTGTGGTGTCACCTAAGCATATACCTCCAGAAGATAATAACTGGCCTTGAGGTGTAAAGATTACCCAAGTTGCGGAGGCAAGCCTCCAAGTGTGCCAACTTGCACCGTCTGCATACCCAACGAACACCTTGGAATCACTTGACATCTACCATAGTGACGAAAGATAACATCAACGACACGTCCATAATACTAAAAGAAACTAAAAAGTAATAGTACAAAGACTATACATATGTTACAAAAAGTTACCCACAGTGACTTGCCTATGAGTAATACTTCTTGAGGTAGAGCCCATTTCTAGGCTCCGCTAAAGCATTCCCTTCAAAATCAACTAGATGATAAGCGCCCTTTTTTAAAACTTCTTCTATGATGAAAGGTTTGAACCACATGGGTTTGAATTTTCCTGCCCCCAGGGGGTCCTTATCTTGGTCATAGACCAAGACAAGGTCGCCTTCAGAGAAAATCCGAGGACGAACGAACCTATCATACTGACACTTGACCTTATGTTTGTGAGCCTCATTGGCCAGGGCTGCATCACGACGCTGCTCATTGAGCTGCTCAAGGTATACTAATCGTTCTTCAAGTGGAGAAGTGTCTGGCAATAATTGTACTGCCAATTTTAGAGACGGGATCTGACATTCGATGGCCATGACTGCCTCCAGCCAGTAAACAAGTTGAAAAGGTGAGAAATCGGTTGCAGTCTTAACAGATGTTCGGTAAGCCCATAATGTTGAGTACAACATCAAATTCCAATTTGACTTGGTTGAGTTGATCGTTCGCTGTAGAATGGTCTTAAGAGTTTTTTTTACAACTTCCACCTACCCATTTGCTTGGGGTTAATAGGGTGATGAATTTTCTTGCCGTAACCCAAGCTTTGATGTTAACTTGGTCATCATCTGGTTCTGAAAGTGATTTCCATGGTCGATGACAATCTCCCTTCGGACGCCAAACCTTGCTTTTATCTGATTGAATAAAAAGAGAGTTGCAGTCTCTCCATCATATTTAAACGTTGGAATAGCTTCAATCCACTTTGTGAAGTAGTCTACGGCTACGATGATATAGCAGTGCCCCCTTGTTGAAGGAGGGTTTCATGTAGTTTAATCAATCCCCAACTTGGTGAAGGGACCAACTGTGATGACAAGAAACATGGAAGCGGGATGTGCCCTCATCTTCTAAGAGAAGATTTGGCACGGATGGCACTTCTTGACCGATTCGATATAATCTTTGATAAGTGTCGGCCGGAAGTAACCTGCTCATAAAATATTTTGGGTTGTTGCCAACCCAGACAAATGACCGCCACAAGCTCTAGTATGGAAATCATTAAGCACGACAATTGCTTCCTCATGAGTGATACATCGGTGTAGGATGCAATCTACACCTCTTCGATGCAATGTATCATCGAGTATGAGATAATTCTTAGCCTGGTGGCATATGCGTCGATGCTCATCATGAGAAGTAGTGGTGGGGCACTTCAAATTCTGGAGATAGATAAGTATATCTCTATACCAGGGATCCGAAGAGGTGATCAAAAACATTTCTCCTCTAATAGGCGACTCTTCGGGCACAAGATCACCTGACTCAACCGGAAGTTCTGAAATAAGTTCTGCGAAGACCAGTGACTTTTTGGACTTCGATGAAACAAAATCTAAGTCAAACTCCTGGAGGATGACTATCCATCTACTGATTTTTCTGCCTATTACCCATCGTGTCAACATGTACTAAAATGGATTCACGACAGCAATGACGGTGGTCTTGCGAAATAGAACATAATGATGGAACCGTTGAACGGCATGGACTGCTGCCAACGCAAGTTTTTCGATATGAGAATAATTGATTTCTAGTCCTACGAGGCCTCGGCTCAGGTAATAGATGACATATTTGGTGAACAAATCATCTTCTTGAACTAAGACCATGCCAATGGTTGACTCTACTACAGCCAGATATAATAAGAAATATTTTTTATAGTTAGGTGGTCAGAGCAGAGGGGCAGTTGTGAGTGCATGTTTCAATACGAAGAAAGAGCATTGAGCGACATCGTCCCAACAAAAAGGAACGTCTTTTTTAACTAAGCGCATAAAGCCCTTGGTGATCTCGGTGTAGTTAGTGATAAAGCGTCTTAGAAAATTCACCTTGCCCTATAGACTCTGAAGTTGAAGGATTGTGCGTGGGGGGGGCAACTGAATTATTGCCTCAACCTTGAGAGGATCGACCATGATCCCTGTTGTTGACACTATGAAACCTAACAATCATCCTGACGTTACACAGAAGTTGCACTTGTTTTGATTCAAGCGAATCCGAAAGTAGCGACAACATTCGAAGATAAGTCGAAGGTGTGTGGGATGATCCATTCTCTTGTGAGAGCGAGATGCTAAATCATCTAAATAGGCCTCGACTATATGCTTGAGGTCATGAAAAGTAAAGGACATGGCCCGCTGAAAATTTTCTACAGCATTTTTAAGACCAAAAGGCATCTTCTGATACGCGAATGTACCCCAAGGAAAAATGAATGTCGTTTTGTGTTGGTCTTTGAGTTTGATTTGTATTTGATTATATCCCGAAAAACCATCCATGAAAGAAAAGGCTTCGCAACCCACACATTCATCAATGATACGGTCGAAGAAAGGTGTGGGAAAATTATCTTTGGGACATGCCTTGTTCAAATCACGGAAGTCGGTACAAACATGAATCGTGCCTTGTGTTTTATTGACTGGCACAGGATTTGACACCCATTGGGTCAAATGGATAGGATAGATAAACCCATCTTTTAGCAATTTCTCAACTTCAACCTTAATGGTTGTTGCTTTCTTAGGATTAACTAGATGAAGCTTCTGCTGAACCGTCTTGGCATCAGGATACGTTGTGATTTCATGTTCAACTATTTTTGGATCGATACCTGGCATTTCCTCATAAGACAAGGCAAAAACGTCGCATAATTCTTTGAAAAGATCTGTGTAGATTTGAATCTCTTCGGGGGAACAGTCAGCTCCGATGAAAACATTCTCCACGATGCCAGGGTTTTGGGAGATATTGATCGGTAAGGTTTCAGCAATAGTTTCCATATTACCCTCAGCATAAACCTCATGTGTAGCTAAGGGATTAATAGGATAAGACCGATCTCCCGTCATAGTCACGGTGAATTCTCCTGCTTCAATTCGGCTTAACTCTGGGAGGAAGTATGATCTGTGATGAAGATCTTCCTAGGATTTATCCGGACTTGTCATTGCTTCAATTATTGCTTCATCAGAGGGCAAGACTAAGTCTAATGAATCAGTGTGAGCAAGAGAACCCTGAGCCTAAATAGGCTCTAGAAGTGGATCGAACTCTTGTGAAAGAGATGGATAAGTGTGGGCTGAAGTTTGTTGGACTAAAGAGTACACTACTTTAGTTGTGGACAAGGGCATGGACATGCCTGAGTACCCTGTCCCATCCATTGTGGCCGATGGGGAAGGAATTATCCACGGATCATCAAAGTAAGTCGTGCGGAACGACAAAACTTGAAAATTTTCAACCTTATGGTGATTGGATAAAAACTTGATATCGCCATGAGGGGGTAGGTAATCAAAGGTACCCATCAAAGATGGGCACAAACCAACCCCTACGTTGACGACACCTGGTTGAGGATTATCAATCATCGGGACCGTGGATGCCCCCAATGCAGGGTCAGGTATGGAGAAAGATAATTGATCGATGGTCACTATCTGGCCCTCGTGTGGAAACAACAAGACCCGAAAAACTATAGCAACCACAACTTGCATGGAATAATTCCAAATCCTTCCTAACAAGAGGTTATAGTCGAGGGGGGCATCAACTACCTCTACTTTGACACACACGGTCTTCCCTCCTAACTGCACGGGGAAAAAAGGAACGATGCCATGTGGTCGGAATGAACGACTATCGAAAGCGGTGAGGAGAGTAGGTGACAGAGACAAAACGGGCTGGCCAATGGCCTTCCAACATGCCAACAACATAACGCATGTCGAGGCACCCTCATCAACCACCATGTGGAAGATATTCTGAGTAAAAAATTTTGTGGGATAAGCCACTACTATCTGAATCGCTACGTGGTAAGGTAGATGAGGTTTTAAGTCAGTTGTATCCAGCATGATTGTATCTAGATTACAAGTCTCGGTAGATCCTAAAGTGGTTAACAAAGCTTTCCTCTAGGAAGGGCAGCTTTGGAGGACCTCCAAAGTGGACATCGCACAAGGGGTTTGTGATAAATCTTCCACCACAAAGCAGTTCTAGGTGGCCCTTGCATTTGGGTTATGAGAAGCTTTTTTGAATGTGCTTTTGGGAATGCGTGTCATTGTTTCACCCAACGTCTTCTCAATCTGTAGAGGAAGAGATGGGAGTTCAGCTTCTTTACCCTTCTCAAAAGTGCTTGGTTTATTATAGTCATGCACTCTAGTCGATATAAAAGCATCACCCCTAACCATATATATGTTCACAGATGCGAGGTTATTCGCAGGCGGAGAGGGTTCTTGGTTGCCCCCTTCCATGCTTGCAGAGGCTTGGGTTAGATTTTTCCCATGTTGAAATGGATTGGTCAACACACTAGGATGTTGCTACGTCACAAACTTTTGGGCTTCTGCAAGCCGAGGACATAGATGAGTTGGGTGGTCTTCCACACACAAGTTGCATGGATACCTCACCTTCCATTTCTGAGTGTTATCCCCGCCAGCATTATCGTTAGGTTTTTTATCCCCCTTACCCTTCTTTTGTTGTTTTTTCTTTCCTTTAGGCTGTTGGGTGGCCTTTGGGTTAGTCAATTGCACTATGTGTACCTCCGACGTTTTGGTAGGGGGAGCAGCCAAAGTAGTAGATTGGCTGGCCACTGTGTGTTGTATAGATAACTGTTGCAACTGCTTTGTCAATTGCTCTGCGGGCTTTGTTTGTGCTGAACCAACAATACCATCAGCATGTGGTCCAGATCTCTGTCTAGTTTTATCAAGTATTGAGCATGGAACATCTGGCAATATGTTGTATAATAAACCGGACTGAGAATAGATGAGATCAAATTGTTGAGCTCTCATGATGGCACCTTCTTCGGAGAATATTCACGACATCGCGACGTCTTTGGATAACTATGGGACCAAAGACTTAAGGGACCACTCAAGCAGGAATGCTAGTGGGACTGGCACCTTAATTAAACTCTTCTGGCATCTCCATTCTCGGATGTGATCAGAGATATGGTACGTTGTTGTCTATTCGAAATTGGCAAGAAACTCAATGCCAACGTCGTATCTCATAGGTAACTGGAAATGGTTTAGGAAAGCCATCGCCAGTTCGCCAAAGGAAGAGTATCTTGAGTGATCGAGCTCAATGTACCATTTCGCAGCACTCCCAATGAGAGTATGTTGAAACAATCGCAACTGTACGGAGTTGTCTTTCAATGAGTTAGATGAGCACCAAAGATGGAAGGTATTCACATGATCTCCTGGATCTTTGTTAGGCTTGGCTTCAAAATTTGGGATGTCCGAAGGAAACTTCGTCGGCATAGGAGGCCAACGTGGATCATGACAGATAGGGTCATTCAACAACCTTGTCAAATCTGGCAAGTGCAAATTCGCCAGGAAGGGTAGTTTGGGTTGTTGGTGATAACCTGGGAAAAAGGGGCCTGGAGTTCGACTGGCACCAGGTTGCCAGGAAAAGTTCGACTGCTAGCCCGGATTCTGGTAGAAACCATGGCCCTGGCTAGCATATGGATTTTGCGTATGTGGAGACATCATCGACTGATTTCAAAAATAGGACATAGATGGTTGGGCATGCATTACATTCGAAGGACTTTGAGAAGGGTTGCCCCATGTCACTCCCGTGGGGATAGGCATAGTAGTTTGTCCAGGGTTCCATTAATTGTGGAAAGAATTACCCCAGATCGGCATTCCGAACGAGGGAACGGATCCCTACCAAGAATTCCAAGGCCCTGATGTGGAAGAAGTTGCTAGGTTTTCCCCTTGTGCAGGAATAGTACCCTGCATAGGAATAGGTTGTCCAAAATTGGGATTGCCCCTAGTCGGGAAGGCGGCTGATGAGAAGGCATTGTTACCAAGCATTCTGATCAAAGAAAATAGTGTCGAACCTACCGATATATTATGTGAAGGTGGTCCTTGACTCCCCGCTCCAAATAAACTATGGTGTGTAGGTTGCCCGGTGGATTGCTGATGCAAGCCACCAAGTGAAGGGGATGAAGGAGGTATATGACCTCCTCCGTAAGGGAAAGCGTTAAAAGGAGTAGGAGTTCCCCCTATGTGACCTTGCAGAGGAGTGCTAGAGCTCCCTACCCCCAGACCTGAATTCTGTAAAGTGGAGTAGGAAAGTATAGGACTTGTACCTGAACTAAGCATCTCGTATGAGAACGGAGGGCCTGTCGCACTTGGTGTGAAAGGGGTTGTGGCCGCCGCTAAAGATGGGATCGGACCACTGTGTGATGTAGAGGCGGTCGAGACCATGGTGGCTCGAACTGGTGATGGTGGGTTAGGAGGTGAAAACTCTTCTGTGGTGACAACCGTAGTGGGAATTGAAGAATTTCTAGAAGGAGTAACAACATTTGTTTCCATTGTTGTGTGCGACACTATATGGCGCTCATAAAATTGAATTGGTACGATGAAAGGTGCCAAGAAATCAATGGTTGGGGTTTCAATTGGGCCAAGAGCGTTCGCTCCAAGGTCCAAAACAGTCAATTCCTCTAGATGTTGGTCAGGCACAATTGCTTATGACCTGGTCTCTTCAAAAGACCCTTGTTGGTCTAGCTTTCACCTTAATGGTGGCGGGGGTGGCTCCAGTGTAACTGGTGGCAGGCCAAGAAGCCTTCGTGACCAGCGGAGCTCATGATCCTCCACTGTGTGAGAAGATCAAAGACACTCTAGGGTATTCTAAACATTCAAAAGTAACACACACGAAAAAAGTCCCTATAAGATAAGGCAGGCAAACACTAAATTAATTGGAAGAACAGTTACAACAACCAACACTAGAGAAACTTACCGGTGCAAGTGAAACTTGAAAATGGAAGCACCCTCCAAGTATACTCTGCAAAGCATGGCCTGATGTCTATCATAGGTACCACAGTATACCCCCACAGTCACCTATGTATGTCCCTAAAAAACATAGGCAACTAGGTTTCCAACGCGTGAACAGTCACCAGGCAGGTACAGTCGAAAGTCGGGTAGACCACAATGAGCAGGGTATCGAGCCTGAAACCTATCAAGGGTATCCAAAGTAAGTGGTCGGGAAGAAAACTGAGGGCCTCGAATGTATTTGAGACCCACGAAGCCCTGTGGCAAATGAAATTGATGGAATCCCAAGACAAGCCCTCTATATGTGTTATCCACTACGATTGGTCCAGCTTTGGAGGGGTTATCTCCACTACCTTTCCGCACGCAAACTCATGTTTATCCCCTGTGTTAGAGGGGGGTCCCAGATAAATTTCATGATACTGGACTTGGACACTCCCTAACTCAAACTCCAATGTTTTATTTTAATGGCCTTGAAGAGTTTCCTCTCCAACCTAATCCAAGGCCCTGATCCTGAACTAGTTGGTTAACCCTACAAACATAAAAGTCTAATAAATTTTAGATTTAGCATTAATTTTATGGCTTGTATTATGTCAAGGGGTATGAAAGTGAAACTGATGATGTGTAAAAGACGAAAGTAAAAATGAATAAAAAGCTGGAAACAAAAACTTTCACTTAATGCAAAATTTCAACAACTTTTCAAAATTTTGTTTTTTTTAATTTTCTAAGAATTTTGGACAGCAAACTCAAAAAGAATTTCACTCAAATACGAGCTAATTATGATCTAAGTAAACTACAAAGAACTTATGAAATAAAATACTTTTCCCTGGTTACTAATGCAAAGTCACACTTTTCAACCAAACAAGAAAATGAAAGAGATTTTTTTTTTTTAATTTAAATGTTGATAAAGTAAAAAGGAAAAATACCAACAAGTCAAAAACCAAGAAAAACAATTCTAGCCTAATCGCATATCGCAAAGAATCACTTCAAGAAATCACACACTAGCAACTTAAAAAATGACTCTCACACTTGTCTAAAAACCCTAAAGAAAAAAATTTTAATGACAACTTTTTAAATGAAAAAGAACGATATGGCTAAGATCAACCCTAAGCTATTGATTGCTAGGACAGAGATTCAAAAACCTGAGAGGTATAACTCTTTTCAAGGGAAAGATGGTTGCCTTACCCTCAACAAAAACTATCCTACACAAGCACACTACTGACAATCCAACAGCAAGCGTGTGCACACGAGTTGTGTAAAGCCAGAGGGCATGTACACACGTGTTGGCCTTATACAGGCCAAGTGTATCTCTAAACTCTCAGAAAAAATAAAAACAGACAATCCAAACCAAGAAGAGACCACTAATATTGATAACCAGGATCTCCTGAAGGTTTAGACACTCTCTTTAACAGAAACAAGGAAAACAATGTAAGGAAAAAATTTGTAAAGCAAACCAATCTGAGATAAGACTGCAAACAACCAAGACTCAGACAGATTTCTAGAAAACCCCTGAAATTGACTGATTATAACAGGGAAGAGGATGACTGCCTCAAAAATTTTCTGGAATCTACATGCTACTGCTACTTCTTCAGCTAGCATTCACACGCGGTTTGTAAGAGAGTAGGGCACGGGTACATGCGCACAGACCTTATGCATGTCGCTTGTACCTCTGTGGGTCTCAAAAAAAAATAGTCAAGAAAATAACAGATACTACTGGTATGGTAAACCAAACTCTCTACTAGCTCAGACTTTACAAAAACTGGAAAAAAACAGGCAAGAAAACCAGTCTTTTAAAACTACCAAAAAAATAAAATTCCAGGAACCCTAGAGACTTCCCCAGTATGGTCTCCAATTCTGTTGTGAGGGAAATCCCCTTACAGACTAGCAAATAGGGTTATCTTATGCATGCAGATATGACCAAAAGAAATCTACTTTATACCTTCATTCCCAGACTTAAACCCCATTTCTTTTCAGTGAATACATGGTTTAGACCAACATACCTTGTTCCGGATGTTCGATGTCGATCCTCCTTCACGCTTGATCACTTGTTGGCAGTTATCCTCTCAAGATTGACTTGCGTACAAAACAAGAAACAAACTACACATGCATTTTACCTATAGACTAATGAGTTAGAGATTCAAACATATATTTACTGAACTATGAAGAACTCATATAGTGGGACGGGAAAAGCATTTATTTATTATTAAATTTAATGAATCAACTTACAATGTCGAGACCGACTACTGCTCCACGAATCCTGATCCTGGGCTCCTCTTCAAATGTCCTCCAACTTATTTGTTTTGTATCTCTTCTTGCACAAGGATGGCTAAAGGGTTGGGACAATGGGAATATGCAATTGGGCAGAGTTTCTTTACTCTACTTCTCCTCCTTCCAAATGGGACCCCTAGCCCTTCTTTTATAGGCTAGAATAAGTTAGGTATTTGGATGAAACCTCGGCCATGCATGGCCGGGAGTTTCAGTTAACTCACCCAAAGTTGTGTGTTCCATCGGCAACTTTCCTTTTTTCATTCTTTTGTCGGTCCACGCGGGTTGTTTTAGGTCAGCTAGCGTGTACACGTGTGCAGCAATGGAGTAGGGTGCATGGGCCCTTATAAAAGAGGTTTTTTAAAGAGTTGTTCAGCAGTGCTTTGGCAAAGAAGGGATATGAGATGGTCTGATGCCAGGTAAGCATGTATGGTGCAAATTAGGGTTATAACAGTTGGGTGTCGTGGCACTGGCGTGGACATAACATGGCATCTAATATGGCTAAAAATAATTTGGATTCCTTCCCATCCAATCAAATGTTAATATTTATTCTCTATTGCTCTGATAGATTAATGATCTATATTGATTCGGAGCCTCTTTTGTCAGAGTATCTCAAGATGGCCTGAGCTAAATACTCTGAGAACTCTAACTCCGAAATACTTTCACCATCACATCGAGTTATGAATTCAAGACTTCTTTTGGCCATGGATTTGATTAGATATGGATCAAATATTTAATCTCATCTGTCCATTATTAAAATACATTCTGGCACTAAAGGTTAACTCCTTTCGAACAGTTCCATGTCTCTTCCATTTACATCCGAACTAAGAGCCTTCACTCTTTCATTATAAACTCATCAAAGTTTATTTCCCTTATGCATGTGGGGTTTTGTCTTTTTCTTTGAGTCATTATCTTCACGTCTGGATCGTCGATATTCTTGAATGATCAATGATCAATGGCTCACACTTTCTTTTCTCATAGAACCTTTGCCAGAATTTAATTAGTGCAATCTAGAGCTTCCTTTGATCCTCTGCAACCTGGTCATCAAGCCCCCTAGCTAAGATATCATCGAAATTTAATCAACACATAGAAATATATCATGATTTCATCAATGGCCATTCATTTTTTCACATAGAGGCTTATCAACATACAGGGGCACTCTTCATCTATCTGGCTATGGTTTTTTTTACATGTTTCGATCCTTGGACTTGTCATCGTAGTCTATCTACATTCATATTGATACAGAATCACTATAAACGACCTCCATGACTACCTTTGATATCAATGAAAACACAATTTCGGACAATCTTCCCCTTTGTCATTGATGGAAAAACATTCATAAATATTGCATTATGCTAGTCTATGCAAGTCTCCCCCTATCTCTTTTCTCTCCCCCTTTGAAATAAATGGAAAAGAGATTGGTCTCCCTTTTTACTGTATTCTTTATTTTATGTTGTGTAAATAATTGTTTCCTTGTCTTATGTAGATCCCCCTATCATGATACTTCTCATATGCACTCTCTCCCTGAGCTTTTGATTGTGCTAAGCTCCCAATAGCTTTCAACTGAAGCTTTCAATGAGAAATGGGAATGACTCCCAATATATATCTAGGTAGGGGTTTTGTAAATATGTTTGCTATTTTTTCCTTGGTAGAAACATACTCCAACTTGACAATCTTATTATTCACTTGTTCGCTCAGAAAATAATATTTGATTGGGATATGTTTTGTCTTTGAGTGCATTACTGGATTCTTTGAAATTCTTATAGCACTGGTGTTGTCACATAATGTATAAATTGGCTTCTTGTATTCTACATAAATGTCTTGCAAATTTTGTTTCATCCAGAGAAGTTGTGTGCAACAGGATTCTACTGCAATGTACTATGCTTTTGTTGTAGAAAATGAGATTGAAGACTATTTCTTGCTGGGCCAAGATACTAAAATTTTTCCTAAGAAGAATGATCCTCCACTTTTGCTCTTCCTGGCATAACCGTTGCCTACCCAATCTACATCAGTATATGTTGTTAGAGTAAAGTCTTGTATTTTTGGATACCATAGTCCAAATTCCAAAGTACCCTTTAAATATCTAAATATCCATTTGACATCTTGTACATATGTTTCCTTAGGTGCAGCTTGAAATATTCCAACTAGCCCTACTGCATGCATTATGTTTGGCCTTGAAGCTGTCACATAAAGGTGGTTTCCTATCATTGACTTGTACATAGATTGATCAGTTTCCTTATATTTGTCCTCCTTGTTGAGTTTACATCCTATGACCATGGGTGTGCTGACAGGTTTACAATATTCCATCTCAAACTTCTTCAACATCTCTTTGATGTATTTGGTTTGAGAGATGAATATGCCTTTACTTGTTTGAGTAATTTGCAGCCCCAAAAAGAATGACAATTCTCCAAGCATGTACATATCAAATTCCTTTTTCATTTCTTCTAAAAACCTTTGGCTCATTTAATCATCATTACTCCCAAAGATAATATCATATACATATACTACAATGATCAACATTCCTGCATGATTTATTTTGGTGTAGATATTGATGTTTGTTGTTCCCCTTTTGAAACTTTGTTGTTGCAAGTACTTGTCAAGTCTTGAATACCATGCTCTGGAGCTTGATTTAAGCCATATAATTATTTATTTAATTTGCAAACATAGTCTTCATTTTTTATCAATAGAAACCCTTTAGGTTGTTCTTTGTACACTTGTTCCTCTAGATGTCCATTGAGGAATGTTGACTTGACATCCATTTAATATACTTTGAAATTCTTAAATCTTGAAAATGATAAAAAAACATCCTAATGGATTCCAACCTTGCAACAGGTGCAAATTTTTCTTCCAAATCAATACCTTCTACTTGAGAATGCCCTTTATAAACCAAACTTGATTTATTTCTTACTACTTTTCCATATTCATTCAACTTGTTCTTGAATACCCATTTAGTTCCAATCACATTTTTATCCTTGGGTCTTCGGACAAGCTCTCAAGTCTCATTTTTCTCAATCTGATTTAACTCTTCTTCCATAGCATTCACCCAATGTTGATTATTCCAAGCTTGTATAAAGAATTTAGGTTCTACTTGGGAAAATAGGGAGATATTCGTCTACTAAGAGTTGTTTCCCAATTTAATCCTTGTTTGCGTTCTAGCATTTTTGTCACCAAGAAACAAACTTTATGGGTGATTCTTTTGTATAAACCTTGACAGTGTTTGTGTATCTTGGCATTCTACTTCTTCTATCCTATCTTTTTCATTTCCTTGTTCTTCTTCCTCCTTTTCTTCATCATTTTCTTGTTCTTTTTCCTCCTATTCTTCTTCATTTTCTTGTTCTTCTTCTTCTTCTTCTTCTTCTTCTTCATGTTCATTTTCTTCTTCTTTATTCTTCTTGATTTCTTCATATATTCTAACATTAATTCTTTCAACAATATTTTTCATCCTTTTATTGTAACACCTATAGGCTTTTCTTCTTGATGAGTATCCAATAAATATTCCTTCATTTGATCTGGAATCAAATTTTCCTAAGTCCTCATTGTCTCGTTTGATGTAACACTTGCTCCCGAAAATTATGAAGTGTTTGACAGATGCTAGTCACCCTTTCCATATTTCATAGGGTGTCTTGTCACTGCTGATTCTGATTTGCTCCCTATTTAAGATATAGACAGTTGTATAATTTTCTTATCTCCAAAAACTGTCTGATAAACCTGCTTCATTTATCATCGTTCTAGAAATTTCTTGTACATGTCTATTTTTCCTTTCAACAACCCCATTTTGTTGAGGATTTATTGATGTTGCATATTGTCTTTTTATTCCATGTCCTTCATAGAATTCCACAAAATCATTGGATTTGAGTTCACCTCCATTTTCTGACCTTAAACATTTGATTCTCATCTCTGTCTCATTCTCAACTAGAGCTTTGAATTCCTTGAATTTGTCAAATGCTTCAGATTTATTTTTTAGGAAAGTAACCCAAGTCATTCTTGTATAGTCATCAATGAGTGACATGAAGTACCTTTCTCCCTGCAAGATTTTAGTCCTTGATGGTCCACAAAGATTTGTATGTACAAGTTCCAAAGGCTTTGTAGTTTCATATTTTTTTGTTTTGAAGTGCCAACATTGCTTACAAATAGTGCTTGAAGGTTTTATGATTCTTGGCATGTCTCTTACTGCTTGTTTGATATTGATTTTTACTATATTTTCAAAGTTAATATGCCCCATTCTTTTATGCCACAACCAAATTTCATCGGTCTATCCTATAAAACACTTTTCTTCGATGATTTCATTAAGAACATATACATTACTTGGGGTTCCGATTCCTTTTGCTATCAGCTTTCTTGTGTCTTCTTTTATGATCTCACATTCTTGGGAATTAAACATGAGATTGTGTCCCTGATCACACATCTGGCTTAACTAAGAATATTATGCTTCGTATCTTCAACACACCGAACCTTTTCTATTTTAGATTTTCCATTGTCAATACTGAGGGTGCCTTTTCCAACTATCTTCGATCTACCATTGTCTGCAAAGGTAACGTTGCCCTCATTTTTCTTCAATGTGATGAAATTTGTTCTATCTCCTGGCATATGACTAGATCATCCATTATCGATAACTCACTTATTCGTATTTTTCTGAGCACGGAGAGTTGCTTAAACAAATAGAGAATTTTATTTCTTTTGTTCCCAACTTCTTTTCATTATAGGTGAGACTTGCTTGAGATTACTTTTGCAATAATTTTCTATATGTCCAAAATTATTGAAGTTATAACATATGATGTTGTAATTCATCAAGGGAGAAAATGAATTGTAATTTCTCCTTGAGAATTGTTTATGGATAAATTCGTGAGTGTGGACACAGACCAATCTCCCCAAGATCCACCTGGATCTGGAACAAACCGTAACAGAATACTACTCTTTCCCTAGATCTAACTATTGAATGAACTAAGAGAAATGGATAGTGTTCATA
>ML790374.1:474629-507126 GCA_009831015.1 Picea engelmannii | reverse complement strand
GCCCCCCCCCCCCCCCCCGACCGGTTTTCCTTTAACGATGGGTGGGGGGGGTGAGGAATGTAGTGATTTCTCTGGCGGGCCCCCTTCTCTACATGGAAAAGATCCATTGGTCCAAACTCCCACCACGTACCGCTTATCACTTTCTGAAATATCCCCCGTCACCTCATGACATCATTTTCCACTTGTTCCCTAAGGGTCACATCTCATAACTTTGTCAGTCAATTCCCCCCTGTTCACCCGTTACAAGTCCCTTCGCCATGGTCACTTCCCAATCAACATCCACCACGTCACCCGGTCATATTCGTCATTCATTGTTACCTGCCATCTAACGCTCCAAAATACCCGTTGGCAATTTATTACTGGATAACTTATCTGTTAGCTTGCTGATATATCCCCCACGCCCAACGGGTATCCATTTTCTCAAAACCACTTTTTCCATTCATTCTCCCATTACTTACTTTGTCCTCACACAAGAGAAATTATCCTTGTCTTACCTCTATTTCAGTCAACCGTCCAAAACCACAGTCATCCCCACTAACATTTTGTTTGACTTGCAAGTATTTTCACAGTGATGGCGCCAAAATCAAAGAGAGCAGAAGCCAAGGAAAATCCTTTCCTCCCACCTCCTATCAACCTTGATAGGATCCATTTGGCCAACAAAGATCATTTAATCACAAACACCAGGTGTGAATTTGACTTCGCGGATTTGCAGTCATGGCTAAAAGATGTTTTCTTAGATCAGAGCTACGAAATTGGGCTCTGGGAATCCAACCTTCCCCTGTATCTTTTCCCCCGGGTCCACCATTTCCCTGAGTTCGCCCTCAAGTGCCAGGCTCATTACCTCCCCGACCAGAGAGCCATAGTATCTTCATCAGGAGAAACCCTGTTCTTCATCACACCGGAGTCCATTGATCAAATGATGCAAATACCAAGAACCGAATCTGTCTCCCCTTTCAACCTCGAAGTCATCACGGAGCTATACTAGAAGCTATCATTCCCTCAAAGAGCCCAGATTTTTGAGTTTTTCCTCCCTCAGGCTGCTCAGATCCCCAAGACGAATCCCCCATACCCTTCCTCCCTGTTCTCAGTAAAGGGAAGCCAAATCATTTCGTCGCTCTATGCTCTGATGGGATATTTTTTCGACCAATGGGTGGATGAACCCATATTGGGTTTTCTGTCCATTTTCTCCACAGAAGAAAAACCCACCACGCAGTTCGATTACAGCACTTTCCTAGCTGACAGTATTCATGAGTAGTTCTTAAATTTCACCTCAGAAGGCATGTTCTGGTATTCCTCAATACTGGCTTACATGTTCACTTTCTTTCAAGCGGGCAGGTTCTCCTTTTCAATGTAGAAAATGGACACGGACGGGAAGCCGCAAGCGGTAACAGCTTGGACTTCACTTTTCAGACAAAACTCAACAGAGTTCAGTTTCAAACAGTTTATCGAGCAATTCTACCATCCTGTGGTGAGCATGCTCAGTAGTAGACCTGAACCAAGGATAAATGAGGAGATTCAGAGGATTTTACACCTCTCAAACCTTTCAAAGACTGGAGACTGGTACCTTTACCAAAATCACACTGAGATCAGAGTATATGGATGCGAGTTGGCTCCATACAAATTTCCCAAGTATCTACCTGTGAGGATATTTTCCCTGGAGTATATAAGGCAAATGATTAACTCAGATGACATACATTTTGTGTCTCTGAAAAAGAAACAGCATCTTAGAATTAAAGGGCAAATAGGGTCTTTCATTTGTAATAGCCGAAGTGTCGGGGAAGAAGCAGACAGACAGTTGAAGGAAATGAAGTTTTTTGTTAGTTTCATATGGCACTATGATCCATGCGAGATAATTTCTGAGATGAGGGTTAAAAATAAGAATGTCCCATATATTCATACACCCAAGCCTGAGATAGAAAACTTCGCCAATCAAATAGAATGGAAGCCGAACACTCTGGTCGAGGTAGAACAGCAAGATCCTCTGGTCATCGTCTCACAGACTACTACACCATAAGTTCCCAAGGAGAAAAGACCCAAGAAGGATACTTCACCTTCCATCACCGAAGTCTCGGCTGAAGATTTCCAATTACACACCAAAAGGCCAAAAACCAGTCTTATACCTGACACGACTGGTAAAAAGGGAATCCAGTCCACTGCAACTATGAAGGATGATCGATCACTTCTTAGCACAAGCGGAAAATAGACCATGTCTACAGTTTTGTCCAAGAAGTCCACGGATACTCCACCAGTCGACTAGCCAAGCAAAGTAGGACCAAAGTTGAGTGTTTTTGAGAAATATGACTTGATCAAAAAGAAAAATCAGACGCTGACCAGCAGTACATATGCTCAGTTTTGGAAACATACATCAATGGCACAACACAAAATGTTGTCTACATTCGATACAGAGAAGGGTAGAATGCACATGGAGTTTCTGCAGGCACAGGTGCTAGACCCGAAAGTAATCACCGATTACAAAAGGGAAACATTCGAGTTTCAGACTAGAGATGTGCACCCTGTTGATCAAATGGATCTGCACAGGCAAACTGGAGAAACGGTTTTCTCCACATTGGAAAATGCTTCTACCACAGCTACTAAATTAGAGGTATCTCTGAGCAATTTTCAGACATAGCTAAAATTAGAAAAGATGTCATCCTTTGCAAAAGATAATAGAATTAATAAGTTGGAAGAATTGGTCCTCAAGATCGAGTATGACCCCTCGAATGTGAAAGCAGTTGAGGAGATGTTAAAAAAGAAAAATGTCGATATAGAATCTCTGAGGAAACAGTTGAAACTGCCACCAACAGAGGATGCATAGGCAAAGGAGATAGCCGAGACAGAAGGTAAAAAGGATGAGATGCTCAAGTTGATCATGGAGCAGAATGCACAGTTGAAAGAGATGGAAGAAGAACTGGAAAGGTTATTGAAAGAGAAGGAACAATCAAAGCCCATGGAAGTCATTCCATTGAGTGCAGTTCCACTCACAAGAGTAAGCGCAGCATCTGCAGCAAAGATTCCCTCAGCAACTCTGCCGACAACTCTAGAGAAGACAGTAGAACTGGCAAAATCCATGGAAGAGATGAATTTGCAAGACACGGAGATTAGCAGACTTAAAAAGGAGGTTGAGAACCTTCAGGAACTCAACTCTTCTTACCAAGCCAGCTACTCCAAGGAGAAACAAACATCAGACAAGCTCAAACAGGAATTGTAACAACTTCAAAAGAAAACAGTGGCCGGAAAAACACTTGTTGAGGTTAAGGAAAATGTCTGGATGGATATCACCAAATCCATAAATGGAATATGGCCTATGGTACAAATCATGTTCGAGCAGAATGAACTGGTGCAAAGAAGCAAGAAAGCGATTGAGAAGATAAGAGGAGAATTGGGAGAGATGCCCGATGAAGCCACTGAGATCATTAAATTCCTAAATTCAAAAACCAGCGAAGAGTTAGAGGATTTGAAAATTGAAGATAGGACAGAAACCATCCTCGAGGTCAAGAGGGTCCTGACCAAAAGAGGATCGATGCTACAACTGGAGGAAAAGGTCCAGGCTATGGATATAGGAGTGCAAAGATTTTTCAGCAAAATTGAAGCTCTGCAGAAGAAAGGCCTCCCCAGCTTAAGGGTCATAAATGACAAGTTAATGACACTTTCTGATTATAAAAAAAACTAGCCACTGTGGCTAAAGATAGTTCGAAAATCTTGGGAATACAGGGCAGTATCACAGGCAAGGCATTCTTAGAGGCTTTCTAGTCATGCATCAGCATACAACACGAGATCCAGTACATTTTCATTGTCAATCCAACTTTTTCCAAGTATACAGAGATGGATGAAGTATACCGAAGATTGCTCAAAGTCAGCATTCCCAGTAACCTTCGATGGGAAGAGTTATGCAATCTGATCGAGTAGGAGATGAGGTGTCCAAGCCTAGTCAGCTATCCAAATCAGATGAGGTCGTGCAGAGGACTCACCAACGGTTTACCCCAGAAATCAGCATGAAAATTTCAAYACATCATCAAACAGTTCCTGAATTTTTGTATCTTGTTGAGTTAGTTAGCTAAATTTAGATTTCCACGTCCTGATATTTAATGACAGGATCGTATGTAATTTTTTATTATAAATACTTCAAACTTTGAAGTACCGAGGGTTGATCTTTACGCCCTATAAGCTAGAAATACTGTAATTTTTGTCAGGAGATCTTCCAATAATATAAAGAAACGTTTCACAGGATTCTCGTGTGTTATTCATTAGTGATGTTTTCTTTTCTATGTTAAACGTTTTTCTCCCTAGGTTGTCATATCATTTTCTAATCTAATCTTTTAAAGTAGTGCATGTTGCAGGATTTATCTTTCTATACCATGTTTCGGCTTTAAAAGATATTAATGTTTATCTTTCTGATATTACAGTGAAGAAATTCTTAAATGCTTCTTTACTTTAATTGATATTCTCATCTTTTTTGTGATTCATCACTTTACTGCTAAAGAATCCAATGAATGCATTATCTTACCCTGTGAAAAGAATCTTTTAGTTTATGTTTAGATTTCTATCTTTATAATACAAACACCATAGCCCAACAAAAGCGTAAAAACCTTTTTTAGCCAACTTAACAAAAACAAAACAAACCATTCAAACTTATTTTGTTTAACTAGCCCAATATATCAAAGTTAAAACATAGTTAAATCATACAGAGAGATCCCTCTTTGAAGCTGGTAGGGCTAGATTCATGTTTCGAAGTGGTTGGATAAAGTTACCTCTTGTAAATTTCTTCTACTCTGACAACCTCTGGGAAATTACAGAGTGTTAACATAGTGGCGACCATACTGGGGACATGAACAAACATTCAACGCCATGTTTTCTTTTTCCCTAGAAGAAAATTTTGTTTCTGAAAAAATTATAAATCTGAGAAAGAAATAATGTTCAGAGGTTGTTAAATGCTTGTACATAGTAATTTCGGATTCATAAAAATACAAAATATATATAAATATAAAAATTAAGAAACCTGGCTCCTAAAAGAGCTTATACTCTATCCCACCTAGACCCGGAACCTGTGATAGCAACTGATAATCCAGAACAGTTATTCAGAAAGAAGACCATTGCAGAAGGTTCAGGGAGTCATAGTCCCCTTCACAGGTCCCCTTCTCTTCCATAGGAACTTGTTGCCCTTCAAGATCTCGACTTTGACACCATTTTTTAACAAATCCTGTTTAGAATGAAATATGATAGCTTTGTGACTGAAAACCATTTTAGATCCAACCGTCCTACAACCCTGGACCCCTGAAATACTATCTCCCACTGCAAAACCTCAAACCGCTCACTCTGTGCCAGCTAGTCCCTCATCCTCCTCATTTCCTGCCACTGCCCTACCTATCATCCAAGTTGCTATACCACCCCCTCCACCTATCATGGTAGCCAAATATGCTCCCTTGGTGTTGGTTGCACCTTTACATGACATGCCCCAGGACTATCAAACGAGACTCCCACAGTTCAATGGTACAGGGCCCTTGAACGCACAGCAACACATTGATAAAATGAATGACTATTTTGACTTGCAAGAAGTGGATGAAGTTGACGTTCAAATGATACTTTTTACACAGAGTCTAACTGGGGACGTTAAGAAATGGTACAAAGTCTTATGTGTTGCTTCAGTGGTCGACCTTACGACATTTCAAAGAAGTTTTCTGGACAGATGGGAGGTAAAGAAAAACCCTCTCCAGATCTTGTCAGAATATGAAAACATTAGAAGGAATCAAGGAGAGACAGTACAAGACTACTGTACCCATTTCAAAAATCTGTACAATGTGATTCCAGGGGATATTAAACCCCCACAAGGTTTGGCACTGATAAAATTCCCTAGCAATTTCAATGTTGATATGTCATATTAATTAAGGGAAAGAAACTCCACCACCCTGGAGGACATGCAGAAAAGTGCAATAAGTGTAGAGGCCAACCTTTTGGCTAAGAGGGCACGGCAGAGGATGGAAAGGAGAGTCACGATTAAAGAGTAAACTTCCACATCTTCTTCTAATGCCAAACTAGATTCCTTAGCTAGAGCAGTGGAGAGGATGATGGAAAGACTTACTATAACTGAAAGAAATCTTCCCAGAGAAAACTAACCTACTCCACAAATTCAGAATCCTAACTTCAGAAAAAATCCTCCTCAAATTAGGTAGAGAGATCCTAGGGATCAAAGGGAATAGAGAGGTCTCGATCAACAGATCAGACCACCCCTACAGGAAAACTATGCCGATGAAGTTGAAGAGGTGATTGAATAATTAGAGGACACACACATAAACCTCATGGGAATTCACGATAACGAAGCCATTTTCCTTACTCAAGAAGAGCAAGAACTTTTCCTTCTTTCTCAAACAGAGGTGAGTGAGGAAGCCGAAGAGACCGAACAGTAGGCATTTGAAAATTCCATTGTGGAGGTACATAAGCAGTACAATCTATGAAGTAAAAAGACAGATGAAAATTCCCCAAAAAAGGTAATCGAAATGAAGAAAACAGTTGAAACCAAGAAAGCTCCTGACCCTTCTACCAAGAAGATCCCTGAGAAAGGTAATGTTTAAGCTCCAGCAAAAAGAAACCCTACCATTTTATAAAGATCAACGCAGACTGAGGTTTCATCAACCAACCAACCAAGTACTTCTGCCCTGAAAACTATGGTGGACATATCAGAATTGTTGAGCCAAAGCAGAGCACCCACTCCTTTCAGCCTCGAAGGGGACTTAGCCAAAGTGAAAATTCCCATTCTCCTTTCCGAGTTGATGAGTAAGAATGCTTACCAATCGTAGGTGATCAAAGCATTGAGCATTGAACTTTATATAGGCACAAAGGCCTTAACCATTGGATCGACAAATCATTTGAACACGGTAAATCTTATCGATGATCAACCTGAACTTATGTTTGGCCCTGAAGTTGATGGTCAAACTGACACTGGTGTTGTCGCTCCTTTTTACATCAGCATTAATATACACGACCTGATTCTGCACAATACTATGTTAGATTCGGGTGCTTCCCATAACCTGATGCCTAAAGTAGTGATGGAAAAACTGGGACTTGAGGTCACCAGGCCCTACAAGGATTTGCATTCTTTTGACTCTAGTAAAGTCAGATGTATTGGGTTAATCAAAGACTTATGCATCACCCTAGTTCAGATTTCAGCAAAAATCATGGTTATGGATGTTGTGGTCGCGGACATTCCCCCAAAATACGGTATGTTGTTGTCCAGGTCTTGGGGGGGCAAGTTGAAAGGTACTTTGCAGTTGGATATGTCATATGCCACCATCCCAGTATTCGGACAACAAAGAAGACTATACAGAGAAATGTTGATGAAATATATGGTCAGCAGCCAAGAAAAGCCACATAACTATCCTCTGTACTCTGCACACTCTGATCTAGATTCCTTCATCCTATATAATGACAGTGATACAGGAGAACAAATCGCTCAGCTGGAAGAAGATACATTTTCCCTGAATGAAGGCCAAGAAATCATTGAGGCAAAAGGAATGAAACTCGTAATAAGTGAAGAATTGCCAGTAGATTTCTAGAGCATGGACTTCGATGGAGCTGTAAGAAAAGAAGGAGCTGGAGCAGGAGTTTGGTTGCACAATCACAAATCTAGGTATTCAAAAAACCATTCTTACAAACTGAATTTTCAATGCACTAACAACATAGCAGAGTACGAAGCTTTGATGCTCGGTCTGAAACTACTAAAGAAGGTTGGTGCCAAACAAATCATGGTAAGAGGCAATTCTGAATTAATTATCAAAGAAATTAAAGGTGAGTATGTAGCAAAACATCCCAGGCTTATAGCTTATAGAAATGTTGTTTTGGATGCCCTTAAATGTTTCAGTGAAGTTGATTTGCAGGTGATGCCCAAGGGACAAAATATTTTAGCAGATGGGTTAGCTATGTTAGCAATTACATGTAAGATACCTTTTCGTCCCACTTGCCCATACACGGTGGAGGTGAAGTGTAGACCTATTGTCCCAGACAACATCAGATACTGGCAGGTATTTGGGAACAATGATCAAATTGAAGATTTTCTACAATGTAAAAATGATTTCAAGTGTACAAACATAGACTTAGAAAATGATGATGAAAATGTGAATAAATCTATTTTTGGAAATGATAGTGTAAATAAAATAGATTCAGGAGAGATAGGTGAAGATGAGATAGAGTCTGATGTTTTTCATTTAAAGAGTAATGTTTTGCCTAGAGGTTTAGTTCCATTAGAAGACTTATTTGATTTTAATGATGTAGCTAAAAAACCTAAAATTGAAGCCAGTGGTAAAGAAGTTGAAGACTGTAACATAGGTACAAAAGAGAAACCTAGGATAGTAAAACTTTCCAAATCCTTACCTCCTGAGTAGAAACTCAAATACATTGAACTTTTCAAGGAATACGCGGACGTGTTTGCTTGGGGATATGAAGATTTAAAATCTTACGACACAAGCATCATACAACATAGGATCCCGATAAAAGAATGTCAAAAACCTTTCAAACAGAATCTTAGGAGAATCAATCCCAAGTTACTTCCCCTGATAGAAAAAGAAATTAAAAATATGTATGATGCCAAAATCATAGTTCCCTTGCAATTTTCCAAATGGGTTTCAAATCTAGTCCCAACCCGAAAGAAAACTGGGGAAATCAGGCTTTGCATTGATTTCTGAAACCTGAATAAGGTTTCTCTAAAAGACAACTACCCATTTCCAAAAATGGACCACATATTACAAAAGGTAGTTGGATGCAGCTGAATCTCCTTACTGTATGTTTTCTCATGCTATAACCAGGTTCTCGTTCACCCAGATGACCAAAAGAAAACAGCCTTCACAACACTTTGGGGTACCTTCATGTACGTGAAAATGCCTTTCGGGTTGATGAACGTTGGGGCCACTTTCCAAAGAGCGATGGACATCTCTTTTGTGGAAGAACTTGGAAGATTTATTGTCATTTATTTGGATGACATAATTGTTTATTCCCAATCCGATGACGAGCACTTACGACATCTCAGACGAGTGTTTGAGAAATGCAGGAAATTTGGGATTTCTCTGAATCTTAAGAAAATCCTTTTCATATTAGAGGAAGGTAAATTGTTGGGGCACATAATCTATAAGGAAGGAATTAAGATAGATCCCAGCAGAATAGAAGCCATTCAGAAACTGGAACACCCAAGGAATATCAAAGAGTTACAATCTTTCATTGGAAAAATAAACTTTCTGAGAAGATTCATACCTAACCTAGCTGAGCTTCTCAGGAACATCACCAACATGTTAAAAAATGACACAAGAATAAAATGGGACTCTGAATCCAAGCAGTCTTTTGAACAAGTTAAACATGCACTCACGCAGGCTCCAGTCTTGATCAGTCCTGACTTCACCAAGGATTTTTACCTTTTCTCTTTCGCTTTTGAACATACCATTGCAGCAGTATTACTACAGAAAAACAGCGAAGGGTATGAACAACCCATAGCCTTTTTCAATAAATCTTTAAGAGATACTGCTTTGAATTATAAAATAATGGAGAAACAAGTTTTTGCCCTGGTAAAAGCCATAAAGGATTTTAGAGTATATATTCTCCATTCCCACACCATCGCATACATTCTGAACGCAGTAGTAAAGGACATTTTGACCCAGGGCAATCCAGATGGAAGAAGAGGAAAATAGATTTCTATCATTTTAGAGTATGACATAGAGATTAAGCCTACTAAACTGATTAAAGGTCAAGGTCTAGCAAAGTTAATGGATGAATCCAATTTCCATGCTCTTGATATTAATTTCTTAGCTGCAATAGATGAACAGGGAGAGCAGGCGACTCCAAGCGTGAAAGAGGTATTTCTGAACTCTCCATGGTACGCAGACCTGATATTTGTTTTGCATAACTTACAAGCTCCCCCTGGTCTAACCAAAACTAAAGCTAGGTTTTTGAAATTGAAAGCATTAAAATTTTGCATTCTGGAAGGCAATATATATTGGAAGGATCCTGGAGGTATTTTGTTAAATTGTTTGTTAAAGGATGAAGCTGACAAAGTATTGCAGGATTTTCATGTAGGAGATTGTGGTGGTCATCTGAGTTGGAAGACCACAGCTAATAAAATTCTCAAAGCTGGGTTCTATTGGCCTACATTATTCATTGATGTGCATCAAAAAGTGACTTTGTGTCATAAATGTCAGGTGTTCGAGGGCAAAAGGAAACTCCTTCCTTTACCCCTGAAACCAATCTTTGTTGAAGCTCCTTTCCAGCAATGGGGATTAGACTTTATCGGAGAAATACATCCTCCTTCTTCGGGCCAGCACAGGTGGATTCTTACTGCTACGGACTATTTCACAAAATGGATCGAAGTTGTACCAAGCAGGCAAGCTACTAATTCTGTCATTATTAAATTTCTAGAAAATAATATCTTGTCTCGTTTTGGTTGTCCTAGAAAGATTATAACTGACAATGCAGCTGCTTTTCAATCTAAGAAGCTCATATATTTTTGCAACCAGTACCATATTGGTTTGGGACATTCCACAGCTTATTACCCTCAGGGAAACAGGTTGGCGGAGTCATCCAATAAAACCCTGGTGAACATTATTAAGAAGACGTTGTAAGAAAACAAAAAGTCATGGCATAACAAGTTAGTTTTCGCACTATGGGCTGAGATACTGACCACCAAGAGGTCAATTTGTATGTCCCCATATCAGTTGGTCTATGGCACTAAAGCGGTTTTTCCTACCTCCTTAGGGGTTCCTGTCATGAAACTGTTGTAAGAGATGCAAGTCGAGACGAACGACTCCCAAAGAAGGATAAACCAGATGATCCACTTGCAGCAGTCCGGAGAAGAAGTATACAACAAAACTCAGGTTGTCCAGGAGAGCATAAAAAGGATCTTTGATAAAAGAACTAAAGAGGATGACTTTGAGCTAGGTGACCTAGTTCTGAGATGGGATGCCTGAAATGAAGATAAGGGGAAGCATGGAAAATTCAGCAGTCTATGGAAGGGACCTTACATAATTCACACATTTAGAGGAAATAATGCTTTCCTGGTCAACAACAACGATGGGACCAATCTGCCAGGAGGACCTGTGAATGGCAGAATGTTGAAGCACTACTCACCTCCTCAGTAGGGACCTTGAGTCACACATTTCCATTGTACAAATCATTTAATTTTGCTTACAAGTTTTTGAGTGAATAATTTTGATCAGATGGTTGAAGCATGTAGAGAAGGCCCTAAGCCACTGAACATTGTCATCAAACTTTCAAAAATAAAACAAATCAAACAACATAGGCAATTGTGGAGAAAGTTTTTCAGAACATCAGAAAACAGGATTCTTGGCACTTCACAAGGAGAGTACCATCCCCAGGTGGAGCCGCTATTATAACCCTATAATTTATAGGATCAACTGGTGACTGAAAATTTTATCCTTTTATTGTTTTGATTATCAAATGATTTTTCATTCTGCAAATAATTTGAGAAAAAGAAAAGAAAAGAAAGAAAAAGAATAAAAGAGGGCATAAAAGAAATTGGATAGAGCCCCATGCAATAACAGTGACTTGGTTCATACAGTTTAAACATGGCCAAGTCCTTTTAAATTGATGTTGATAGGAGTAGTGAATAAGCTTGGCTAAACTGTTTAATCTTAGCCAAGCAAATTAGGTTAGCTAGTGAATAAATTTGACCAAACTTCCTAATCTTGGTCAAATAACCCCAGGATAGAGTAATTTCTTAGTCCAACAGTTTAATCTGGGCTAAATGTCATAGGTAATCAATTTAGAGCATAGGATAGTTTTCTTTATCTCAATAAAACAGGCATGATGATCGATGTTGAACCCTATCTTTGATGTTTGAAAGTTGAATGTCTAACCCCATGGTGATAAAAACAGGGAAAGCTTTGACAAACCCACTTAAAGTGCATATCCTAAGTTTTCAAAGCAAAAAATGAGTTTGCGCTCACAGAGTAAAGATAGTGCATTGATGAACGGCTACAGAGTGGGCGCCCAGATCTACGGTTGACAAGTCTTTCCAGACCCCCCGACAGTTCTACCTTTAATGGTAAGGGGGGGGGGGTCCGGAATCATGTATAACATATGCGTGCATCTGAACGGTTGAGGCATTGGCGCTTAGATCCATGGTTGATATTGAATTTCGGACCCCCCGCCCTCGACCATTCTTCTTTTAATGGTGGGGGGGGTCTACAATGTTGGTTAAACGTCGCGCTCAGATTTACGGTCCAGCGGTAGGCGCACCGATGGACGGTTGATGATTTTTTTCGGACCCCCCCGACTGGTCTGCCTTTAACGATGGGGTGGGAGGTCCGGAATGTAGTGATTTCTCTGGTGGGCCCCCATCTCTATGTGGTAGAGATCCATTGGTCTACACTCCCACCACGTACCGCTTATCTCTTTTTGACATATCCCCTATCACCTCATGACATCATTTTCCACTTGTTCCCTAAGGGTCACATCTCATAAATTTGTCAGTCCACTCCCCCTTGTTCACCCGTTACAAGTCCCTTTTCCATGGTCACTTCCCAATAAACACCCACCACATCACTCGGTCGTATTCATCATTCATTGTTACCTGCCATCTTACGCTCCAAAATACCCGTTGGCAATTTATTACCGGCTAACTTAACTATTAGCTTGTTGATCTGTCCCCCGCACCCAACGGGTATCCATTTGCTCAAAACCACTTTTTCCATTCATTCTCCCATTGCTTACTTTGTCCTCACACTAGAGAAATTATCCCTGTCTTACCTTCGTTTCAGTCAACCATCCAAAACCACAATCATCCCCACTAACGTTTTGTTTGAATTGCAGGTATTTTCACAGTGATGGCGCCAAAATCAAAGAGACCAGAAGCCGAGGAAAATCCTTTCCTCCCACCTCATGTCGACCTCAACAGGATCCATTTGGCCGACAAAGATCATTTAATCACAGACACCAGGTGCGAATTTGACTTCGCATATTTGCAGTCATGGATAAAAGATGTTTTCTTAGATCAGAGCGATGAAGTTGGGCTCTGGGAATCCAACCTACTCCTGTATATTTCCCCCCAGGTCCACCATTTCCCTGAGTTCGCCCTCAAGTGCCAAGCTCATTACCTCCCCAAACAGAGAGCCATAGTATCTTCATAAGGAGAAACCTTGTTCTTCATCACACCGGAGGCCATTGATCAAATGATGTAGATACCAAGAACCGAATCCATCTCCCCTTTCAACCTCAAAGTCATCACGGACCTATACCAGAAGCTATCATTCCCTCAGAGAGCCCAGATTTTCGATCTTTTCCTCCCTCAGGCTGCTCATCTCCCCAAGATGAATCCCCCATACCCTTCCTCCCTATTCTCAGTAAAGGGAAACCAAATCATTGTGTCGCTCTATGCTCTAATGGGTTATTTTTCCGACCAATGGGTGGATGAACCCATATTGGGTTTTCTGTCCATTTTCTCCACAAAAGAAAAACCCACCACGCAGTTCGATTACAGCACTTTCATGGCGGACAGTATTCATGAGCAGTTCTTAAATTTCACCTCAGAAGGCATGTTCTGGTATTCCTCAATACTAGCTTACATGTTCACTTTATTTCAAGCAGATAGGTTCTCCTTTTCAATGTGGAAAATGGACACGGCTAGGAAGACGCAGGCGGTAACAGCTTGGACTTCACTTCTCAGACAAAATTCAAAAGAGTTCAGTTTCAAATAGTTTATCGAGCAGTTATACCATCATGTTGTGAGCATGCTTAGTGGTAGACCTGAAATAAGGATAAATGAGGAGATTCAGAGGATTTTACACCTCTCAAACCTTTCAAAGACTGGAGACTAGTACCTTTACCAAAATCACACCGCGATCAGAGTATATGGATGCGAGTTGGCTCCATAAACATTGCCCAAGTATCTACCTATGAGGATATTTTCCTTGGAGTATATAAGGCAAATGATTAACTCAGATGACATACATTTTGCGTCTCTAAAAAAGAAACAGTAGCTTAGAATTAAAGGGCAAATAGGGTCTTTCATTTGTAATAGCCGAAGTGTCGGGGAAGAAGCAGATAAACTGTTGAAGGAAATGAAGCTTTTTGTTAGTTTCATATGGCACTATGATCCATGCGGGATAATTTCTGAGATGAGGGTTAAAAATAAGAATGTCCCATATATTCATACACCCAATCCTGAGATAGAAAAGTTCGCCAATCAAACAAAATGGGAGCCAAACACTCTGGTCGAGGTAGAATAGCAGGATCCTCCAGTCATCGTCTCACAGACTACTACACCACAGGTTCCCAAGGAGAAAAGACCCAAGAAGGATACTTCACCTTCCATCACCGAAGTCTCAGCTGAAGATTTCCAATTACACACCAGAAGGCTAAAAACCAGTCTTATACCTGACACAGTTGGTAAAAAGGGAATCCAGTCCACTGCAACTATGAAGGATGATTGGTCACTTCTTAGCACAAGCGGAAAACAGACCATGTCTACAGTTTTGTTCAAGAAGTCCACAGATACTCCACCAGTCGACTAGCCAAGCAAAGTAGGACCAAAGTTGAGTGTTTTTGAGAAATATGACTTGATCAAAAAGAAAAATCAGACATTGACCAGCAATACATATGCTCAGTTTTGGAAACAGACATCAATGGCACAACATATACTATTGTCTGCATTCGATACAGAGAAGGGTAGAATGCACATGGCGTTTCTGTAGGCACAGGTGCCAGACCCTAAAGTAATCACTGATTACAAAAGGGAAACATTTGAGCTTCAGACTAGAGATGTGCACCCTGCTAATCAAATGGATCTGCATAGGAAAACTGGAGAAATGGTTTTCTCCACGTTAGCAAATGCTTCTACTACAGCTGCTAAATTACAGGTATCTCTGAGCAATTTTTAGACATAGCTAAAATTAGAAAATATATCATCCTTTGCAAAAGATAATAGAATTAAGACATTGGAAGAATTGGTCCTCAAGATCGGGTATGACCCCTCGAATGTGAAAGCAGTTGAGGAGATGTTAAAAAATAAAAATGTCGATATAGCATCTCTGAGGAAATAGTTGAAACTGCCACCAATGGAGGATGCATAGGCAAAGGAGATAGCCGAGATAGAAGGTGAAAAGGATGAGATGCTCAAGTTGATCATGGAGCAGAATGCACAGTTGAAAGAGATGGAAGCATAAATGGAAAGGTTATTGAAAGAGAAGGAACAATAAAAGCCCATGGAAGTCATTCCATTGAGCGCAGTTCCACTTACAGGAGTATGCACAACATCTGCAGCAGAGATTCCCTCAGCAACTCCACCGACAACTCTAGAGAAGACAGCAGAACTGGCAAAATCCATGGAAGAGATGAATTTGCAAGAGATAGAGATTAGCATACTTAAAAAGGAGGTTCAGAACCTTCAGGAACTCAAGTCTTCTTACCAAGCCAGCTACTCCAAGGAGAAACAAACATTAGACAAGCTCAAATAAGAATTGCAACAGCTTCAAAAGAAAATAGTGGCAGGCAAAACACTTTCTAAGGTCATGGAAAATGTCTGGATGGATATCACCAAATCCATAAATGAAATATGGCCTATGGTACAAATCATGTTCAAGCAAAACAAACTGGTGAAAAGAAGCAAGCAGGCGATTGAGAAGATAAGAGGAGAATTGGGAGAGATGCCCGCTGAAGCCACTGAGATCATTAAATTCCTAAATTCAAAAACCAGAGAAGAGTTAGAGGATTTGAAAATTGAAGATAGGACAGAAACCATCCTCGAGGTCAAGAGGGTCCTGACCAAAAGAGGATTGATGCTACAAGTGGAGGAAAAGGTCCACGCTATGGATATAGGAGTGCAAAGATTTTTCATCAAAATTGAAGCTTTGCAGAAGAAAGGCCTCCCTGGCTGAAGGCTCATAAATGACAAGTTAATGACACTTTCTGATTATAAAAAGAAACTAGCCACTATGGCTAAATATAGTTTGAAATTCTCGGGAATACAGGGCAGTATCACAGGCAAGGCATTCTTAGAGGCTTTCCAGTCAGACATCAGCATACAACATGAGATCCAATACATTTTCATCGTCAAGCCAACTTTTTCCAAGTATACAGAGATGGATGAAGTATATCGAAGATTCCTCAAAGTCGACGTTCCCATTAACCTTCGATGGGAAGAGTTATGCAATCTGATCGAGTAGGAGATGAGGTGTCCAAGACCAGTCAGCTATCCAAATCAGACGAGGTTGTGTAGAGGACTCACCAACAGTTTACCCCAAAAATCAGCATGAAGATTTCAACACATCATCAAACAGTTCCTGAATTTTTGTATCTTGTTGAGTTAGTTAGCTAAATTTAGATTTCCACGTCCTGATCTTTAATGACAGGATCGTATGTAATTTTTTATTATAATTACTTCAAACTTTGAAGTACCGAGGGTTGATATTTACACCCTGTAAGCTAGAAAGACTGTAATTTTTGTCAAGAGATCTTCCAGTAATATAAAGAGACGTTTCACAGGATTCTCGCATGTTATTCATTGGTGATGTTTTCTTTTTTATGTTAAATGTTTTTCTCCCTCATTTGTCATATTGTTTTCTAATCTAATCTTTTAAAGTAGCGCATGTTGCAGGATTTATCTTTGTATACCCTGTTTTTGGCTTTGAAAGATCTTAATGTTTATCTTTCTGATATTACAGTGAAGAAATTCTTAAATGCTTCTTTACTTCAATTGATATTCTCATATTTTCTGCTATTCATCACTTTACTACTAAAGAATCCAATGAATGTATTATCTTACCCTGTGAAAAGAATCTTTTAGTTTCTGTTTAGATTTCTATCTTTTTAATACAGACCCCATAGCCCAATGGAAGCATAAAAACCTTTTTCATCCAACTTAACAAAAACAAAACAAACCACTCAAACTTATTTGGTTTAACTAGCCTAATATCTCAAAGTTAAAACATAGCTAAATCATACAGAGAGATCCCTCTTTGAAGCTTGTAGGGCTAGATTCCAGTTTCGAAGTGGTTGGATAAAGTTACCTCTTGTAAATTTCTTCTACTCTGACAACCTTTGGGAAATTGTAGAGTGTTAACAAGAATGATGAATGGAAGTGTAAGAAGAATTCCCCCAAAAGGTAAAGTGATGGAATAAATGATTGGTTGAAAATGGTAAGTGAAGAGATGATCTGGATTATTTTTCCAATGAAATGAAAGAAGATATATTACAATGAAATACATATAAAAATTGTCAAAAACAGAGAAATACAACAATACATGATTTATATTAATGAAATAAATGTACATAGACTCTAAAAATACAGAGTGCAAGACTCTCTAGAATGGTGGCAACTTTATCTCTGAGAAGAGATGTGACGGCTACGCTCATTCGCAAGAAGATAATTACAATGAGGCTCTAAAGGACTTTTTATGATAAACATTAATGTCAAAACCCTAGACATCCAAAAACCTAACCCTAGGAGATGGAGTGTCAAAATTCATCTGGGCCCCGTTGTGGTAAGTTAGTACATTAAAATCCCGAGGTCGTAAATTTTGCATACGATCTCCATTTTAGGCGTGTGATAGCCCGCTAGAAAGGTATTTTTGAGAACTATAGATTGTGTTGTAAAACTCTGACTTTGTATCTAGTTTGATTGTGGAAAACCAAGAAAACATTGTTTAGAGCCCCAAAACGGCCCTGGAAGTACAGAAAGATGTATTGACATGAAAACTTCCAAACTAATCCAGTTGGAATAGGTAGGCAGCCACCAATATCCACCTTGATGATGTGTAGGGATTTTGGACAACCCCGTAAGTGAAGAACCCACAATTACAAAGAAATTTCCCTATTACAGAGAAACTTGTTGAACTAAAAACCATCCAGATGAGACAGTTGGAATTTGGAACAGGTGGGTGGCCACCAATATCCACCTGGATCAATCCTCCCCCCTTATGAAGCAATGGTATCCATTGGATTGAGTGTATGGAGAAGAGGGGAAAGCATTTTTTGAATCTGAATCTTGGAGAGTTGTGTGCCTTGTTGGATAATTTCTTGGTCTGTGGAAGGTTGTCATGAAACTGTTGTTGGCGGGGTTGAATATGTTCCTCCAACCTATTGTCGTTGGGCTTCATGGGGCATTGTGTAGGCACCACCGTAGGTGAAGAAACAATATATGCAATCTGCTTCTACTTGATAGAAGGTGTTAAGGTTGTAGTGGTTGCAGTGGCCTTCTCTGCATCCTTTGAATAGACTGTGAAGAGGATGAATTTTGTAGTAAGAGAGATTACCTTGCGGCACTATTTTGGTGGAACATTAATCAGAACTACCTCTGGTATCATATAGAGATGACCCCCCAAAGTAATAATGACACTACGGGGTCGAGACTCATAAAAATATGGCGTTTCCACATATATGGTTTTCCCAAAACAACATTACAAACATCAAGAGGGGAAACATCACACTACCTCATCCTTGAAGGGATGGATGCCATAGGACATGTGACACAGTTGGCTGACACGGAGATCTCGTCCCTGGTGAAGCCACTCGATGTTGTATGGTTGTGGGTGTGGTGTTGTTGACAACCCCAACTGTTTGATGACCTCAACTTAGATGAGGTTATTCTGGATATTCTTATCAACAATGAAATGTAATGGGGTCCCCTTCACCCACATATGTGAATGGAAGAGGTGCTCCCCCTCTTCGGGATCTACTGGTTCTTTTGGTTGATTTGTTACAATCGAGAGAGTAGCAGTGGGGTCTGCATCTATGATCTATCTATTTTCAATATTTTCTAGATCATATTATGAATCAGCGTTCGAATCCTTGTCTTTGACCTCGGCTACCAATGTCTGTTTTGAGCGACATTCATTGGTGTTGTGCCAGGGGATTTTATGGAAGCCACACCACTTCCTGGTGTCATTCTTCGTCTTTCCTTTACCCTTATTCTATTATGTCTTGGAATGGTTGTGAAGGTTGTTGGTTAGGGTCATATTTTTCATGCTTTGGTTGTTGTGGATTTGCAGACCCAAACTCCCATTTGTTCAAGTGCCTAAATTTCTGCTCGATTTTGACAACATATTGACAAGCAAATTCCAATGATGATATGTTTAGGAAATACATTTTGGTTTGGATGTACCTATGCAGATCCCCATGGTATTTCAGAACCATGTGCTTCTTGGAGTCTTTGATACCTATCTCGGTGTGCAAGGTATGGAAATTATTTGTGAAATATGGCACTATTTGGCTCTTTTCTTGTCGCAGTGTGGTCCATCTCATGTACTGGTCTTCATAGTTATCAACAAGGTAGTATCGTTCCTTGACCGCATCCAAAATAAAATCCTAAGTGGGTTCAGCCCCATATATTCCAGAATCCTCTATGGAACTTTTATCCCAATAAGTTTCCCACCAATGTTTGACATGGGGGAGATCCTTGAGGAGTGCAAAGGTGATCTTTTACCTATCGGGAAAATTGTGAACAGAGAAATAACCTTCTAGTTGATTCAACCATTTTTCTAAGGCATCTGCATCTATCTGACCTTCAAATATGGGAATAACAAAATTAACTTGTACCTTGAAGAGAGAGGTTCCTCCAAAGTGTCCGCTTGATGAATATGACCATGTTTCTATCGAAAGACATTGAAGGATGTGGGAAAAAATCTCCATCATTTTGGCCCTCTGCCGCGCGAGAGATTGCTTAAGCAACATGTTAATAGAATCTTCTACTCCACAGTTTTTCTTTTATGTCACCTGTTAACACATAAGATTGATCATGTTCTCCAAGGATTATGTCATACCATCAAATAACAGCCTCCTTGAAGTGTGAAAGCTATAGTTGAGTTGGCATTGTGAACTGGCGCTGCGAACTAGTTAAGGAAGAGGGTTGTAGGTTGGATAGGTTGCAAGCATCCTGGTGCAAATTCAAAATTACCAGCATCAACCTCATAGCCATCAGGTAATCCATGAGATTTGTTGTCTTGTTTGGAGTTCAGGAAGGGTTTGGCTACTTGATTCTCCTTTGGTGTTTCAAACTGGCTCAGGCACTGTGAATTTAGACAGGCGCTACGAAATGTGCTACAGAATGTGCTGGGGAAACTTTGTTCTAGGACTGTTGAACTGATATTTTTTACCAGTTAACTTCCAAGAGCATTTATGGGTGAACCATGATGAATTTTCAAAATCCAAAGGAGGTTATTGTCAATCAAGGACCCAAGAACATTAATGTATTTTATTTTTCACACAGGTGTCACGGATTGGGAGATTTTAAGGAATCTTTAAGCCCTATTTTTTCAGTTTTCATGATTTCCTATTTGAGACATGTTTTTGCGACACGTATTCCAGCCAGGTGGAGATGAATTTCAAGAAACCGAGAGAGGTTTTTATTTATAAATATCTTATATACAAAAAAAGTTCTCATAATGTACACAACTATTATAGTTTGAGAATTACAAGTGGATTTTCTATTCCTATTTTTCATAATTTTGCCTCCTGAAAAGCAAGAAATCAGTTAAAATGTATCATTCTATGCTTGTAATTGTTTCTATTTTCGGAAAGGGGTTGGATTTAGAATTGGTGAGATATAAAGGACCTATATTGCTATAAATTCATTGTACAAGAGTAGAGGGGGGTGAGAATTAGCTAAGAAAGGGCTTTAGGAGCATAAATGATTGTATATGTCAGTTTGTAAGTCGGAGGGGCTAAGGGTTGTAATCTATGATGTTATTGAAGATTCATCAGAGCCATTCTATCAGAATGTATTCTATGTTATCTCTTATACTCTTATTCTTATTTGATGTGTTATCTTTGATTTATGGATTCCTGAAGCAGCAGAAGATCTGTTGTAAACTTGCCCATTTTTCATTGTTTACTGTTCAAACACATTTAAATTTTCCTTACAGAGAAGATATTTGCTTAGTGAATGTTCTTTATTTTCATATTTAAACAATCCTTTGTCTGATAGACATATTTATTGCCTTAAATGAGCAGAATACTTATGATCTTGTTGCCCAATGGTCCATCACTGATTTGTGGTGACCTATGTTATTTTTTCCAGTCTTTAAAGTCTTGTTGATCCCTTATTTTAAAACCCAATATAAATCAAGTTGTATGTTACCAAGATTACACCCATTTGTAGTTTGGGGGTGACTCTTGGAGTTCTAACGCCACCATAGAGGGATTCTTGGGCGTGCAATAGAAATTGTCCTTAAGAGAGACAAGCTCGAGACCCAACTTGTTGTATTTGGACCTCGTCGGGGACATGCACTGAAAAACAATCAAGATCATCCTACCCTGATACCACTAATCTGGATTATTTTAGGAATGAAATGAAAGAAGAGATATTACAAATAAAAACACATAAAAATTTCCAGAAATAGAGAAATATAGTAATACAGGATTTCTATTAATGAAAGAAATGTGCAAAGACTGTAAAAATACAGAGTGCAAGACTTGCTAGAATGGTGGAAGCTTTATCTCTAAGAAGATATGTGATGCCTACACTCATTCACAATAAGATAATTAAAATGAGGCTCTAAAGGCCTTTTAATGATAAACATGAATGCCAAATCCATAGACATCCAAAAACCTAACCCTAGGAGATGGAGGACCAAAAGTCATGTGGGCCCCGTTGGGGTAAGTTATTACATTAACTTCTCGAGGTCGTAACTTTTGCATACGATCTTCGTTTTAGGCCTGTGATAGCCCATTGGAAAGGTATTTTTGAGAACTACACATTATACCATCAAAATCTAACTCCATCTATAGTTTGATTGTGGAAAACCAATAAAAAATTGTTTAGAGCCCCAAAACGACCTTGGAATTACAAAAAGATGTACTGACATGGAAAAATCCAAAATAAGCCAGTTGGAATAGGTGGGAGGCCACCAATATCCACCTAGATGCTATGTAGGGCTTCAGGATAGCCTCGTAAGTGCATAACCCACAATTACAAATAAATGTCCCCATTACAAAGAAACATGTTGAACTGAAAACTGTTCAGATGAGCCAATTGGAATTTGGAACAGGTGGGTGACCACCAATATCCACTTGGATCAAGAGAGGTAAATGGATACCTAGTAAAGAGATACTTGACGGCACACATATACCTACCCGAGACACAAGAAAAGACAATTTTCCAACCAAGTATAGTAATGGATCAGCAAGTTAAGCTTTATGTCCCTAAAATAAAACAACATACAAGTTAGTAAATCAACAATAAATGTTACACTAAAGCTACTTTGAGATGTTAGATTGACTAGCTAGTTAGTAGGTGAGGTAGGTTGGAAAATACCTAGGTTTAGGCTAGGAATTGGTCAATATTTAAGGGATTTCATAAGTCTGAATTTTTTACAAAAAATTATAGATCTATGGTTGTAGCTAACTAGGGAAATTATCAGCAAATTTAGTGGTCAGATGTTAGTGCTAGGTGGCCCAAAAAGTGCGCCCCATCTAGGAGACTTATTGGATGAAAATTGGAGAAACATTAGGGGATAGTTAGTGAGATATTAGCACCTAGGGTTAGTGATATTCTGAAGCCTAATGGTTGTAGGAAACAAGTTAGTACAACCATGAGAGATCATGGAAGAAAAGAGATTCCCTAAGGGAGGAAAGACCCCCAAGGCATCAAGATCATTATCCAAAAGAGAAAGCTTGCAAAGGTTGAAATTTCATGTTTGTTGAGGCAATTTTTTTTTATCTCCAATGCAACTTGAAATTGATTAGTGCCTTAAAATATTGGGAAATGGGGTTAAAGAGATGAAGAATCTTAGCTAAATCCTTGGGGGTGTAGTGTTACTGCTAACTAGGAGTCCAGGAGAACTTCTAAAGAATGAACACCATGTGAAATGGTGTCACGTAAAATCTCTATAACAGTGTTATATTCAACTGCATTATTCATTGATGGCCCTAGACAAATGCCACCTAAAGACACCAGTTGACCTTCGGGTGACTAAATGACCTAAGTGGTGGAAATCCAAGTTCTATGTATGACGACTGGCACCATATGCAAATCCTAAGTAAACTAAATATTTCGTTGACATATTCCAACCAAGGGAAAACTCGATAAGCAAGATGATGACAAAAGGAAAAGATATATATACACTAAGATACACTATTATACAAAGAGTCACTCCCAAGCTTGGGGGATCAAGCGCAATATATTTTTAGGTAGAGCCCATTTCTGGGCTCAACCATCATATTCCCTTCATAATCATCCAATTCATAGGCTCCTTTTTCTAAAACATGTCGCATGATATAAGGATCATGCCACATGGGGTTGAACTTTCCTGCCCCCAATAGTTATTTGACTTGGTCATACAATAGGACCAAGTCACCCTCAGCGTATTGTTTAGGATAGAAAGACCTATCATATTGTACCTTAACATGCCATTTATTCGCTTTGATAGTCATAGAGGCATCTCGACGTTGCTCATCTAGGCTCTCTAGGTGTATGAGACTTTATTCGAGATCGGAAGTGTCAAGTAAGAGATCGATTGTCAATCTAAGGGAAAGAATTATGGAGTCACTTGGAAGGATTGAATCCACAACGTGTATTAACTGAAAAGGAGAAAAACTGGTGGAAGTCTTAACCGAGGTTCGAGATATGTCGGTCGTGATGGTAGGATAAATACCCGCCATGTTTCCTTCGGCATAAATTCCATGCATATCTATTGGAACCATGGCATGATCGACCATCTCACTCAGGGTATATCTAAAATCACCCTTTTGATCCTAAAAAGCTCTGGAAGGAAGTAAGAGTGATGATGCATATCGTCCCATGGCCTATCAGGACCATTCATGGCCTCTAAGATGGCTTCATATGAAGGTAAAGTATCATCGAGGCAGTCAAGTGAACAAAATGATGAGGTGGCCCATATGGGTTGGAGAACATGATCCTCCTCGTTCGTCTGTGAGGAGACAGTATACGGGTCAATAGTAGAGTCGAGAACAGCATGATACGTTATCTCTATCGTTGACAATGGCATTGTCATTCCAACATGTGACTGACCTTCACAAGACATGGTGGGGGAAGGTAGGGTCCAAGGATCATTGAAATATGAATTACAGAAATGAACGAACCTCACTAACAAAGAAGACCTATTGGACATGGCATAAATGTGATGAATTGGTGCCATGAAATCAAAGGTACCCATGAGGGAGGAATACATTTTGACACCAATATCCTTAGTTGTCGGCTAAGAATTGTCGATCACGGGGATCGAAGGTCCAACTGATGCATTGGGACTATCATGCACAAAGGATAACTGATCAATCGTCACAATTTTACCTTCCTGAGGAAAACATAAAGTACGGAAAATAGACATTATGACTGTGGTCATAGCATAAGTCCAAATATTCCCTAGTAATAAATTATAGTCAAGGGGCACATCAACCACCTCAACATTCACCTCCACTGTCATTCCACCTAACTGGACCAGAAAGGTGGGAAGAATTTTGTGGGGAAGGAAATAATGATTGTTGGCACAAGGGCAAACCTAGGGTTCAATGCTACAACTGTGCACCAACAAAGCCCTAACTACCGGCCCTTTCAACAACACCTGCGATGCAGATGAAGTCTCACCTGAGGTAGAGGCAGGGGTGGTTGCAAGACTCAGGTGTCTACAACCTTAGCTGGGACACAGATCTGTGATTATACAACTTAGTAGAGCACTTAGCACCATTAGTTCCTCAATATATAATCAATAACCACTTCGCTTATAAGACAGAACTTCGCAGCATTCACACTAATCTACATTATTCAAGCACTTAGCATATACAAATGGATCAGAATGAGCATATCAAGCACTAAGCATGAATATCTAGATCATATCTAACATTCTAACATATAATAAGCACCAAGCATGAATAGATCTATCTAAACATATTAGATCATTTAGCATATAACATATGAACAAATCAAGACAAAGCACAAAGCACACAACACAGTGTTTACGTGGTTCACCCCCACCCTGGGGCTACATCCACCAACTCTTCTTCTTTATATTCTTCAGACAATCGGTTAAAAGCACAAAGCCTCAAAACCCTTACTCTGCATAGGACAGAAGATCTGCGAAACTAGCTATATTCTTCTTCCTTGTGTTACAGCACAAAGCCTTCTACAGTATTTCACAAGGACTTGCACTCAGCTCTACAAGTCTCACACAGTATGCACAGAGCACTTACAATCCTTTGATCACATAGATCTAGCACTTAGCCATTCTTTTTTCACTTAGCACATAGGCCTCTTTCTATATTTCCTATCCTTATATATATGCATTACAAAATAGGCCTAAACATGGGTAAACCCATGGGCCAACATCCCATTTCCATTACATATTCCCAAAAACCCAAAAAGGGGCCCAAAAGGGGCCTGATATCCCGTGATCTTTCCTTCAACTTGTGATCCTCCTTCGACAGGCTGTCGAAGTCCCAAAATAGGTCAACATGGCCAAGAAACTCCCAAAACTTGGTCAAGGGCCAACAGGCGCCCAACACTTACCTGTGACTCATCTCGAGTCACTCAGGTCTGAGCAGTTCAGCCTCGAACACCTCGAGCTTGGCTCAAGCTGCTTCGACTTGTTTCTTTGTTGTGGCCTCTTGTTCAGTGAACTCCTGGATCACTACGTCGTTCACTGGCCCTTCTAGGTGTTGTTTTGTTGTGAGGACGACCTGTTATAGCTCTACTCCTTGGCTCTCGACCTCTATAAACAGCAGACATGCCTTGTCTTGCATTGGTTGAAGTCGTTGACTGACTTTCATCACTTTTCTTTGAATCATATGGATCTAATGTTGATTTGTGCATTGTTCTTGAGATCTCTTCATTCTTTCTACAGCTGACAAGGCCTTCAGTTGCGCCTGTAGTGTATCTGCATTATTCTTCACTTCTTGGAGTTGCAACTCCAGTGTCTGCAATTCTGGATTTTCAGTAAGAGTTTCATAGGTCTAGGCGCTGCAGTTACTGAGTTGCTTTCACTCCAAGGTAAGAGATTTTAATCTGTCAACTACGTGATGGGCAACTGCTTCTCTTTGGTTCCTTATTTCATGTGGGGTTTCAGGTACTGCGTGGAGCTCTAACTCGGTGATGCATTGTTGTAGCTTCTGGATTACCTCTTCCACTTGTGTCACCTGCTGCGGAAATTGTTCCTCAGTCTATACTTCGACGATTGTCATAGATCAAAGTGCTTTGTTGACCCTTTCCTAAAATTCAAGTTGCTCGATGAGCAACTGTTCCTTGCTTTGTTGTAGCTCTACTTTTTCTTCGTCCCATTTCACTTGTAGAGAAATATTTTCCTTTTTTGCAGCACTTCTTTGGTCCTCGAGGTCTTTTTGTACTTGTTCTAAAGCTTGGGTGGCTTGTGTTGTTTCTTCCTGGGCTCGTCAAATGCGAGCTTCAACTGTATCAATAATGCGATGTAATTGGGTGGGCTCATCACCTAGTTATGGTGTTCCAACTGTCAAGGGCGCAGTGGATATTGCGCGGATGGACTGTAGTGCCTGTTGCACTCCTTGGAGCTCATCCTTAATCTGACTGAATACCTCCTACTTCTTAGCTTCTTGCTTCTCTGCTATCTCCAGAAAAGCATCATTCAGTGCTACGATGATGAATTCAAAGTCGTCTGAGGTGAGGATGGTCTCGAATTTGGTTCTGGTTGCTTTCACTTTCTTCCTTAAAGAAGGTTTTGGAGGGGAAACCTTCATTTTCTTTGAGGGATCCTCCTTGTCTCTTGGAGGTGTAACCTCGCCTTTATTTTGTTCGACCTCTGTGCCATCACCTCCTTTCTCTGTTGCGCGGTCTTCATGGATGCGCTGTCTAAATCGTGGACCTCTTCAGTCTTCTTTATCTTGTTGGGTCTAGCTATATCCAGCACAGTTTCGGGGCTGTCAACATCGAACATCTCTACGGGGTCCACTAGAACAAGGAGGTCTACTAACCATTCCTTAGTAATCTCCTCCAAGTCATCCTTTGTTAACTTGTAGTATGACTATAGTTGTTTTTTATTCTCATCAGCATGTGCTGTGATATAGATAAAATGGCGGTCAGTGCTGAATTTCATCAAGGGTCTAAACCTATGAAGTGTGTTCGGGGTTATGCGAGGCATGGCATGTATGTCTACCTTCAACTGGTTATAATACATGTGGAAGACAAAATTTGATTGCCATTGCTTGTTCATGTCATTGGAGTACCACAGCGTATTGAACTTCGCAGCCAGAGGTTCAAATGGCTCAGTGTCCCGGAAGGTCTCGCCTTTCAACATCTCCCATGTGATGAAAGTGATAAGGATAAGAAGCCAGCTGAAGTGGAATTCGTATCCCTGATCATGCGCTTCCCTGCAATCTAGTTCCAATTGGTTCACAAGATACTTTGCCCAATTCATCTATAGTCCCTATGCACACTTTCCTGCGAGGTCGACTACAAATCCAGTTACTTGGGTCGGTTGGTTCTTGCAAACTAGCTTGCCTGCGATCAGCTGACAAGAAAGGTGCACTACACCACTCTGGATAGAGGCTACCTTGTATCCTCGTGTGCCCTTCTCTACATCGTTGTAAGTATCCTTTATCCTATGGGAAAGAGCATGATCTGCAGTCTTTTCAGGGTAGAAATCTTGTGGGTTAGGGCCTTGCATGCTAATCCCTGTGATCTGATTGATCAAAGTCGGATCCACTGTGATGAGGCAATTCAACCATAAGTATCCTCCATGATATCAGGACAGCAGCAACTTGATGCACGCGTTCACTTCTTGATGCTTCCCGAAGTGAGGAATCTTCATTACATTAAGTAGTGTGGACTACGCAAGGTTCATGGTCCACTGTTGGGGAACGATCTTTGAATTCTTTCCCTTGGTTCTAGTCGGATACTTGTATGGGGCTAGCATATTGTACACTTTCCCATCGCCAAGGTTGAAGTCACTAAAATTCAACGCTACAATCTTATCCTGATCTGTGTGCACTGCGTGTATCCCCTTCGAAAGGTACGCAGTGACCAATTCATATTCAAAATCTCGGGCCACACTGTCTCGGTTTATTGCGTCGCTCAGAGGTGGTAGATAAGCAAGTAGAATTCTCAGAATTAGCTTATCATTCGCGATATCATCTATGTGCTTCATTCGTTTCTCAGCAGTTGGTCGGGATGGCCCAGCTTGAGCAGTGGATGGAGAGGCCTCCAGTCCTCTCGTCGAAGATGCATGTACACACTCCTCTCTCCGACATGACTCTCTTTGTCATCAAGTCGATCAAAAATTCCTCAATGGATTTCTCTGCAATGCTCAATGATTTCGGCATACGTACTCGGGGTAAACAATTCACGTGATCGGGGAACAACTCAGACACGATAATGAGATAGAGAACGAGAGAAAAATGATCACCGTAGAAACTCGGCTTAGACTGTGGGCTCGAATTCTCGATTGGCAAAAGTGTTCTCGGTGCATGGCCCGACAAGCTAAATAGGTAATTCGACAACGGCTGGCTTGCAACGGGTATGGACCTCTATTAACTCATGTTCGATCCGTTATGGCACAGTCCAATGGTCTGATGACAAACCTGTATTGTTTTTGTGTTCGTTTAGAGCGGAAGTCAAACAGATATATCGGCCCCAACGTCTATATTGCTTCATCATGGCAAAGTGCCATGTGTCGTTGTTCTGATATCTCGACGAAGCTCCAATTTGTAAGTTTTAAACCTGTGAAGTAAAGCAATGCATATAGATTCTTAAGCAAAACAGAAATTAATCAATGGCTCATTCACATAGTACACAGAGATTTATACCGGAAACCCTCAACTAGGAAAACCTTTCTTATATTCATTATATGGAATTTCACCATTCACTATACAATATATATACAATGTTTTTAGGTATTCTGTAGATGCCAAAACCCTAATCCCTTAAACCAAGATTAATTTACAAAACTGCTAAAAGTAGCAAAAACCGCCCAAAAACAAATTTCGTGGCGCTGCCCCAAATGTTGTGCATAACCAGGGGGGGCATACCTGCCCCCCCTGGGACCCCCCTAGGAAAGAGCCCGGTGCACACGACACAAAGAGAACTACTAGAGGGATCACCAGACGTGGTTGTCATATCTGATGTGCCCACACACACACATGCAAAGAATATAACACCTACCCAACATTCTCCCACTTGTTGTTTTCTTTGCATCCAAGGGTCCAAGGGATTATATAGTCAACAATCCAAGGCAGCAATGTCAATTGTTACTCTACACCAGGATAACTTTTCTGTGTTCACAGACTTTGTCAATGAATCTACAACATTCTTCAAAGTGTCAACCTTTTCCAGCAGCACCTTCTTTTCCTCAACCATGTCTCTCACAAAGTGATACTAAACATCAATATTCTTTGTCTTCGAATGATAAGTTGGGTTCTTTGCAAGGAATATTGCGCTCTGACTGTCACAATCTAATCTCACTACTTGTTGTACCAACCCAATACCTAAACACAATCTTTGTAACCATACTGCTTCCTTGCTTGCATGAGTGGCTGCCATGTATTCAGCTTATGTAGTTGAGAGTGCCACTACAGCCTGTCTTTTGCTCATCCAATTGGTTGCTCCTGCAAATAGGTTAAACACATACCCACTTGTAGATCTTCTATGATCTAGATCTCTAGCCCAGTCTGCATCAACAAAGCCATGTATGTCCACCACTCTTTCCAATCCTGGTCTTCCTTGTTAGCACAATCCATAATTGGTAGTGCCATGCAAATACATGAAGACCCTCTTTACTGTTGCCCAATGCTCCTTCCCTAGTTTTGACATATACCTGCTCAAAACTCCCACTGCATGTGCAATGTCCGGTCTAGTATAGACCATTGCATACATCAAACTGCCAACTACATTGGCATATGGAACATGGGACATGTCCTCTTCTTCTTCTTGTGTCTTGGGACATTGATCTGAAGATAACTTTACACCTATAGGGATAGGAACCTTGATTGGTTTACTTCCATGCATATTAAACCTCTGCAATATCGTCTCAACATATTTTCTCTGATTCAACCAGAGTTTCTTGTTTGCACGATCTCTTTTAATTTCCATTCCTAGAATAAAGTTAGCAGCACCGAGATCCTTCATGTCAAATTTGGAGGATAGTTGATTTCACCTCCTTGATAACATCCATGTTATTTCCTACCAACAACATGTCATCAACATACAACACTACATAAATCAAGTGATTGCCAACTTGCTTGGAATATACACAGTGATCAGCCCTGCTTCTCACAAATCCCAATCCAAGGATGTATGTGTCAAACTTTTGGTACCATGTCCTAGGTGATTGCTTCAGACCATATAGTGACTTCTTTAGCTTACAGACCAGCTCTTTCTTTCCCTTCACTGCAAAGCCTTATGTTTGCTTCATGTAGATTTATTCTTCTAGATCCCCATGTAGGAATGTTGTCTTCACATCCATCTGTTCCACTTCAAGATCAAAAGTAGCATCAATAGATAAAAGAAATCTAATAGATGTTAACTTGGCAATAGGAGAAAAAATCTCACCAAAGTCAATTCCCTCTACCTGGGAATAACCTTTTGCTACTAACCGAGCTTTGTATTTCTCCACTTTACCTTCTGCATTAAACTTCTTCTTAAACAACCATTTGATACCAACAGATTTTATTCCAGCTGGCAACTCAACTATATCCCATGCCTCATTCTTATCCAAGGCATCCATTTCTTCAACCATGGCCTTCTTCCATAGTTTACTATCCTCTGAATTCACTGCTTCCCTGACAGTTCTGGGATCATCATCAATAATAGATAAAGCAAAATTGGAACAGAAATTAGGTGGACTATACCTTTCTGGTTTCCTTCTTTCTCTCACTGATCTCCTCAATAATGGGGTATGAGGTTCTTCTTCTTCTTATGCTTCATCTTCTTCAGATGATTCAGATTTTTCATCATCCAAATCAATCTCTATTTTCTCAGGTTCTTCTTTCCTTGGTCGTAATTCCTGCTTGGAAACATCTTTTACCTCTCTAAAAAAAACAGCCTGGTTGTAAACAGTCTTCTTAGTTTCTAGGTTCCAAAGATTATAACCTTTCACACCATCTTTATAACCAATAAAGATACACTTTTCAGCTTTATTATCCAGCTTACTCCTATTTTCCTTTGGAACATGTACATAAGAATCACAACCAAACACTCTAAGATGTTCAGGGTTTCTTTCCAGTCCATACCTCATGTGGAGTTTTATCATCCAACGTTGATGAGGGTGATCGATTAACCAGGTAACATGTTGTACCCACTGCCTCTGCCCAGAATTCTTGTCCTAACTTGGCACCACTGAGCATGCTCCTTGATTTTTCCATCAGTGTCATGTTCATCCTTTCTACAACTCCGTTTTGCTGAGGAGTGTATGGAGTAGTCTTCTGCCTTGCTATACCGCACTTCTTACAGAATTCTTCGAATTCATTTCCACATAATTCTCCACCATTATCTATTCTCAATACCTTTATTTTCTTCTCTGTCTGATTTTCTACCAGAGCCTTAAACTCTTTAAATTTATCAAATGCCTCATATTTCTTTGTAAGAAAATAAATCCATGTGTTCCTTGAGAAATCATCTATAAATGAAACATAATACATAGACTTACCTAGTGATGGAACAGGCACAAGCCCAAACACATCACTGTGTATCAATTCTAAGATCCCCTTTGCTCTTGTAGCAAGAGATGGGAATCTTACTCGATTTTGTTTACCATATATGCAATGTTCACAGAAATCAAAATCCAGAGTGAAATTAGACATACCTTCAACCATGCCTTTACCGTGTAGTGTTTGAAGGCCCTTTTCTCCAATATACCCCAGTATTTGATGCCACAACATGGTCTTCTTTCTAGGGATGGTATTGGTCTTGTCTTGTTTATTTGTCTGCTCTAGAACAACATAACTATTACACGCATTAGTATAAGTGCTTCCCAACAACTTGTACAGATTTCCACACCGAACTCCCCTCATCAACACCATTTCACCTCCTACCATCTTGCAAGTGTTCTTTTCAAATACAGTTTTCACTCCTACATCATCCAAATTGCTTACAGATATTAGGCGCCTGGCTAGTTTTGGAATGTGCAAAACCCTAGGGAGAGTTATAATCCTTCCATATTTTAGCAACAAATTAACCCTTCCACGTCCCAAGATTTTGGCTGTCGAGTCATCTCCTAGGAATACATCACCGCCATCATATTTTTCATATTCAGAGAACCACTCCCTGTGAGGAGTCATATGGTATGATGCACCTGAGTCGATCTGTTAAGAACCAAATATCAATATAGCATAGAAAAACCTCAGAAAAAGTACTCAATGCCTTGAAAAAGAGATAATTTCATATAATAAGCCTCTTTGAGGGGGAACCTCCTTTTACCATGTTCAAGTACAAGATGATTCCAAATGAAAATGTCTCATTGGTATATATAGGAGACTAGGAGGTATAATTACAACTAATGGCCTAAAGCCAACATAAATAAAATAACATTACTAATATAATATGCCCCAATTAAGGGGTAATGAGACAATATTAGGGCTTAACATGCCCCTCCCCTTGAGA
>ML790374.1:455072-470467 GCA_009831015.1 Picea engelmannii | reverse complement strand
TCATTTATGTCCCTACGCATTTCTTCACCTTCATCAAGAGTCCAAGTAGGATTGTCTCGAGGCTTATTTGGTGTAGAAGTTCCCTTTTTGGGTGGCATGTTGGCCAAGTATCACTTTTGAACCTTGATTTTGAGGTGGTTCTGTTGGACAATCTTTCTTCTGTTGTATCTCCCAAGTTTCGGCCCTTCTAGGTATGAAACTTTATTTTATGTAGTTCTATGATATTTCTTCTTTGAGATGCCACAGGTTTGATCAAAATTGTATGTGTCAAGTGGAATTTACGGTAACTTCCCCACAACTTGCCGATTTTTGGCCTTTCTAGGATATCTCACTTGTATAGTGTGCCCCGCACAAAATAATTGATATAAAATTCTGAAACTCATACCATAAATACTAAAGACTGTCCACGATCCAATGAAACTAGTCCCACTCAATTTGGATACTCTAGGAAGAAATTATGATTCTTTTACCTGGAACACCTTCTTGAGACTAGTCAATACGACTAGTCAGATACCCTATCTTACACAGGGTATATATACAAATTTAAGATGACCCAGAAGCTGAAATTTTTACCATGGATACCTTACTAATTTCTCTGAATATCCTCCAGATTTCAAGGTCTGAAACGTTACAGAAAAAAATTTATAGCAAAAATTCTGCAATGACTCAGTTCAGTATGATTCCATAACCCTATCTTGTACAGGTTGTATCTCCAAAAGCATAAGGCCTCAGGAGCTGAAATTTTAACCCAAAGTACCTTGATCTATCTAATAAATATCCTCCAATCCATTCCTTTTGAAAAATTGTAGAAAAAAAGTTATAGCAAAAATTCCAAGGTGTCTCAGATGTAGCAGCGAAACCCCAAGACCTTGAGCTCTGATACCATATGTTAAGAACCAAATATCAATATAGCATAGAAAAACCTCAGAAAAATTACTCAACGCCTTGAAAAAGAGATAATTTCAGATAATAAGCCTCTTCAAGGGGGCAACCTCCTCTTACCCCACTTAAATGTTCAAGTACAAGATGATTCCAAATGAAAATGTCTCCTTTGTATATATATAGGAGACTAGGAGGTATAATTACAACTAATGGCCTAAAGATGACATAAATAAAATAACATTACTAATATAATATGCCCCAATTAATGGGTAATGATCCAATATTAGGGCTTAACATGATCAACTATACATCACGATCTGCATGTGTAGTTGTAGATGCTAGGTAAACATCACCTCCTTCTTCAGTGGAGGTTTTCGCCTCTATGGAAGAGGTACTATCAGATCCCTTTGGTTTATCAACCTTCTTAGACTTGCAATCTTTCTTATAATTCCATGTTTTACCACACTTCCAGCATTTCCTCAAAGATTTTCCTGGAGACTTAGATCTACCTGTAGATTTAGATCTCCCCTCCGAAGGCTTACCGAGATTCCTGTCTTGGGGATGACCTCTTATCAATAAAGCATATGTGTTATGAATATCCATGCTTTTCTGCCTCATCTCTTCAGATAACAAGAATGAAACTGCATCCTCATACTTCAATGTAGATTGAGTGGTACTACCAATTGCTACAACCAGATTATCCCAAGATTCTGGCAAAGAACATAACAAAGTAATATACTTATCTTCTTCTGCAATCGTAATATTAACAGAGACAAGTTGACTTACCAGAGTATTAAAGGCATTTAGATGTTCTGTCACAGAATCTCCATCATCCATCCTAATATGATACAACTTCTTTCGAAGAAATAGCTTGTTTACCAAGGACTTTGATTGATACAAATTCCCCAACTTATCCCATAGTTCCTTGGTTGTAGATTCTGCCAAGACATTCAACAAAACCAAATCTTCCAAGCAGAGTCAAATAGTACTCCTTGCTCTTTTGTCCAACTTCTCCCAATCTTCCTTCAACATACCAGTTGGTGGTGTACTAGTAGTTTGTGTACTAGTAGTTTGTGTACTAGTAGTTTGTGTACTAGTAGGTTGTGTACCAGTATCTTGTGTGCTAGTAGACGGTGTACCAGTGGGTTGTGTACCAGGATCCACAGCGATCCATTGTTCTTTGTCTACAAGAAGGTCCTCCATCTTGAGCTTCCATAGCTCAAATTTTTTACCATTGAACTTCTCTATATCGATTCTAGATGAGCTCGCCATTCCTCTTTCTATACTCGAATCTCCACTGCAAAAGCTCCCACTAAACCCAGGTTTATCACAAACCCAAGATAAACTTGATTTATCAAGACCAAGCCAAACCCTCAACAACAAAGGCATCCCTATGAAGCCAAAAACGAGCTCTAATACCACATGTAAGTTTTAAACCTATGTAGTAAATCAATGCATATAGATTCTTAAGCAAAATAGAAATTAATCAATGGCTCATTCACATAGTACACAGAGATTTATATTGGAAACCCTCAACTGGGAAAACCTTTCTTATATTCATTATATGGAATTTCACCATTCACTATACAATATATATACAATGTTTTTAGGTATTCCGTAGATACCAAAACCCTAATCCCTTAATTTGGGATTAATTTACAAAACCACTAAAAATAGCAAAAACTGCCCAAAAAAAAATTGGGGTGTTGCCCCAGGCTACCGCCCATTTCCGAACACTGTGCGTAACTAGGGGGGGCATACCTACCCCCCCTGGGACCCCCCTAGGAAATCGTCTGACGCACACGACACAAAGAGCACTACGAGAGGGATCGTCAGATACAGTTGTCATATCTGACGCGCCCACACATACATATGCAAAGAATATAACACCTACCCAACACAATTCTGCAATTTTTCTTTTTGCGAGGTCTCCTCTAGAACCTCCTGTAACCTTTCAGTACTAGCCCTCTTCTTTCTTAACTTTCTAGCCTTCTTTCCAGTGAGATTTGTCTCGGTAGTGCTTTTCTCATTCTAATTCTTTTCTTCTTTAGTCTTAGTTACTTCGCGTTGTTGAAATTATTTTCTAGGGTTCTTGGATAATACTTCTTCTTTGTCTGGGATAGGTAATTCAATCTTCTGAGGATATTCTAGTGTTCTCTTAGCTTCAACATCCAGGTTGTTAGTATTAAATATCTGCGATCTGCTCTCATGTTCCTCAATCAAGTGCGTGATCCTTCTAGTCATAACGTCTTTTAACTCTTGATTCTTTTGTTCCAAAACTTCTTCTTCTTCCTTTCATCAGGCTTGGTCTCTATTAATCCAAGATTTTCCTATTAGCATGGTAAATGGGGCGCTATCTTCGACAAATTTAATAATCTCAAAGTCTTCTTCTGTTGAAGTTCCATTGACAGTCATAGTTATCCGAGCGAGCCTTCCACATAGGTTTACTAGCTTTCCTCTGAATAAACCTATTCCCCTTAGTGAAGGGATCATAGAATACCTTCCTATAACTTCACAGGTTCTCTCTGGCATAATATTCATCTGTGTTTCCTCATCCAGAACACAGTCAATGTTGAAGTCTCCTATTCTTTCTTCGATGCATTCCTTTTCTTTGAAGATCTCTGATAAGTTGACATGTTGGTGGTCATTCAGGGTTTCTTTCATCTGTAGCAATGATTTATCTGATTCTTTCTGAGGTTTGTCTATAGGTTCTAGATCTGCCTTAGGGTTTTCTTGATTTAGGTTCATTCTTTCAAGCTTAGCAATCATTCTAGGGCAATCCAATACTTCATGGTCTAGATATTTACAACAAAGACAACTAGGTCTTCCACCAGGACATTCCTAAACAAGATGTCGCGGCCTTCTGTCCTCTCTTCCTTTTAAATGATCCTCATCTTCTTCTGTACTACGCACTAGGATCATAGGAGCTAACCTGCAACAAATTCTTTCTAGGATCCTGCATTCATTCGTTAGTCCAGACATTCTTTCTTTGCATAGGTATAACATATCTTTCACTATTCTTATTAGATCTACTCATATCAAATCTTCTTTCATCTATTAATGACCTAGATTTCAAACTAGGACAGGCTCTATTAAACATACTTAGATCCATATTCTAGAAACAAAATTTTCCACTTATCTTACTTCTACAGGGCACAAAGTTTTCAGATCTTGCTTTTTTTCTTTAGATCTGATCTTCTTTTCTTCAGATCGGGTTTCTTTACTTCAGATCTAATCTTCTTTCTTTAGCACGGAGCTTTATATATCAAGTAGAATACTACGCACTAGGGCATAGATCTACGCACAGAGATTTTACAATTTCAGTATGAATCTTTGCACAGAGCTTCTTCTTTTCTTAGTTCCCAGCTATCACAGTTTTAGGTCCCGGTAATGGAACCATTTGTTGGCACAGTGGCAGACCCAGGGTTCAACGCTAGAACAGTGCACCAACAAATCCCTAACTATTGGCCCTTTCGGCAACACCTGTGAAGCAAATGAAGTCTCACCCAAGGTAGAGGCAGGGGTGGTTGCAAGACTCAGGTGTCTGCAACCTTAGATGGGACACAGATCTATGATTATACATCTTACTAGAGCACTTAACACCATTAGTTCCTCAATATACAGTCAATAACCACTTCGCTTATAAGACAGAACTTCGCAGCATTCACACTAATCTACAGTATTCAAGCACTTAGCATATACAAATGGATCAGAATGAGCATATCAAGCACTAAGCATGAATATCTAGATAAGATCTAACATTCTAACATATAATAAGCACCAAGAATGAATAGATCTATCTAAACATATCAGAGCATTTAGCATATAACATATGAACACATCAAGACAAAGCACAAAGCACACAACATAGTGTTTACATGGTTCACCCCCACCCTGGGGCTATGTCCACCAACCCTTCTTCTTTATAATCTTCAGCCAATCGATTACAATCATAGAGCCTCAAAACCCTTACTCCGCACAGGACAGAAGATCTGCACAGGTAGCTAGATCCTTCTTCCTTGCCTTACAGCACAAAGCCTTCTACAGACTTTCACAGGGACTTACACTCATCTCTACAAGTCTCACACAATGTGCACAGAGCACTTACAATCCTTTGATCACATAGATCTAGCACTTAGGCATTCCTTTTGCACTTAGCACATCGTCCTCTTTCTATATTGCCTATCCCTCTATATATACATTGCAAAATAGGCCTAAGCATGGGTACACCCATGGGATGACATCCCATTCCCATTACATATTCCCAAAAACCCAAAAAGGGGGTCGATATCCCGTGATCTCCGCTTCGACTTGCACTCCTCCTTCGAAAGGTTGTCGAAGTCCCAAAATAGGTCAACATGACTAAGAAACTCCAAAAACTTGGTCAAGGGCCAACAATGACCATCAAATGTGGTCAACATAGTTAGAGATGGAGGGAGGGTTGGAGAGCCAATGGATTTCCAACAAATTAAGGAAATCACGCACATTGCAGCACCTTCATCAATAATAGTACATTTGATGGTGTACTTTGAGTAATCCACATGGATTTGAAAGCCCACGTGGTAAGGCAAGCGAGGCTTCAGATCTATGATATCAAACTTGATAACCTTAGATCCACATGGGTCTAGAGATCCTAACACATATAACAATGCATTCCTCTGTGAATGACACATCTGGAGCACCTCCAAAGCCAACATCACACAAGGGGTTTGACCCAGATCCTCGACAATAGAATATTTTTTGGCAGCTCTAGCGTTAGGGTTGTGGGCATAATGTTTTAGTACTCTTTTCAGAATACGAGGCGAAGGCTATGGATTTCTTATCTGCAAATGTGTTTATGGAGGAGGGGGAGACTCTGGACCTGGAACAATTTGTGAAGAACTATAATCATTAGATCGAGTGGCTACAATAATATGAGACTTGACCATATTTACACATAAACAGTCACCTTCATGCACTTGGGGGTTTTGATTCCCACCCGCCGCATTTTCAGCATTAGAGGAGCTCGGATGCCATGTGATAATTATGCAGAAATGGATTCGTCATCACAACGAGTGGTTGAGATAAGAGCCTCATGGCTTCTTCAATTTTGGGGCATAAGTGGGTAAGGTGATCATTTGTACAAAGTTTACAAGGAAACTTCACCTTCCGCTTTTATTTATTTCCCTCACCAGCATTATTATTAATGTTGTCCTTGAGTTTATTATTATTATTATTTCTCCCACCCTTACGATTATTACCACGTCCTTTATTTCTATTCCATCTTGGTTGTTGGTTACCATTCTGATTGGTCAATGACTGTACATAATGCACATCCGCCGACTGAGTGGGACTAGAGGACATAGATGAAGCTTGTCCTGCTACAAACTGGCTTAGAGAAAACTCCTTCAACTGGTGTGTCGCCAAGTCTGTAGACTTAGTATTTGTAGAGCCTATAATGCCATTGGCATGAGCCCCAAGATTTTGTCTAGGGTCGTAATTTGACCTCAGTGCGTCAAGAAGAATTCCATATAACATCCCAGATTGAGAATATATGAGGTCCAATTGTTGGGCTTTGAAAATAGCTTCCTCTTCAGCTTATACCTTGGATGTAGAAACATCCTTCAAAATATAAGGCAATAAATACTTAAGGAACCATTCCAACAGGAACTCTGGAGGAATGTAGGCTTTGGTCAACCTCTTCCATCTACACCACTCTTGAATGTGGTTTGATATATGGGTGGATTTCTCCTGGCGGAGGGCCGACAAAAGTTCTATGTTGGCATCGTAATGAACCGATAATTGGAAGTGGTTGAGAAAGACTAAAACCATCTGATTAAAATTTATGTATCTTCCCCCTGGTAGCTCAATGTACCATTTCATTGCAACCCCCATAAGGGTGCGTTGAAACAGTCTCAAACGAATAGAAACATCGTTAATGGAATTGGAAGAGAACCAAATATAAAAAGTAGTGACGTGATCACCAAGATCCTCTCCAATCTTTCCCTTGAATTTCATATTATTCAAACAATGTTTGGTGGGGACAGGAGGCCATGACGGATCATGACACATCAATTCATTCATTAATCTTGAAAAGTATGGAAAATTAAGCATGGACAAAAAAGGGAGTCGGGGTTGCGGAATCTGAGCCCATGCTCCCATGAAATATTGATGTTGATGGATCGCAGCCTAACCAAGGTTCTAGTATGCACCATGGCCCTGTCTGGTATGGTAATATCCTCCTCCAAACTAATTCATAAGAGGTTGTGTGGGTACCATACCTGTAGGAATTTTATAATGAGGGTTATAAACATTTCCCCCAGCCAGAGGAGCTCCAGGCTAGGGGTTTCCCATAATATGAAACCTACTCCCTCCAGGTGTAAATCCGGAGGATAGGGGTGGATTTTTCATACCAAATGTGTTGGTCGAAATCGATGTGGAGGAGGAAGGTGTAAAGGACAAAACATAGGCAATAACTTGTACGCTTGGTTGATTACTCCATCCAGGAGTATTAAGACTAGGATTAGACCCAGGAGGGAAAGGAGGTTGGCTTCCAACCGTAGGAGTTGTTTGGGGAATATGAGCTCCACCAAACGAAATTGGAATATGTGGAGGATCCATGCCCCCAAGTTCAATACTAAGATTAGTATTATTTGCAGGAATGGAAGATGAAAGTTGTGATGTCATATTCAACATACCAAAAGAGAAAGGGTTAGAGACTAAAGGGATGGACTGGGAATTGTATCTAGGTGTACCAAAAAGAGACCCAAAAGGGTTCATTACTATGGGTTGAGTAGCAACCACATAACGGATAGGAGTGATGGCGGGAACCTCTGACACTAAAACCATAGTGGTTGAAGGCGTCGAAGGAGTTCCATTAACTACGGAAGGTATGGGAGTCGAAGGAATCTCATTATCTTTCTGACTCGACTCGATACTTATACTTGTATGATCACAAGTCTGGTAGGTGGAGGTGTGTGTACCAAGTTTGATAACTTTACGCCTTTTAGAAGGAAAAGACTCAAGATGCGGTGGTAACTTTAACAAATGGCGAGACCTACGAGGACGTTGGTCTGGCTCCATGATGACTCAAGACTCAAGATACAAAAATAAATCCTAAGGCCAACTAACAATCAAAGAGCACACCAAAATAAACAAAAAGTCCAAATGCACACAAACATGATATAGTAGTTGAAAAGGGGGCCTTTCTCACTACAGTAGGTATGCCTCACCCAAGATGGGCTTGAGACTCACTTCAAAAGATCGAAGGTATTAGAATCAGTTATAAGGACCCTCATGGGATTAACAACGCAGTCAATCAGATCCCCCCGAAGAGGTAATCCTCCATAAAGTTTGTGTGTTGTCTAACCCTTATTTGATTTAGGGTACCCACAAAATAACCCCTGCAAGTAACCTATGTGGCTACCTATGTCAAGCAACTAAAGCCACCATGATATAACCAATGCGCAGGCGAAAATTCGTACGTTAGGTCCACTGTGTGGGTAGGATAACAAACCCCAAAATATTGAAAGCACCGCCTCTCACAGAGTTAAAGGTGCTAGAAAGACCCCAAAATACATAGATCCCCAGAAATATATCTAACTCTAAGAAGGTATTATAATGATATCTCTACAACCAACTTCATGTGACCTCGTGCTTAACTACGGTGTGAGCGGAGCATCCTAACGTCACTAATTACACTATGGATTTCACCACTCCCTTTTCAAACACATATGTTGAGTTTAATAGCCTTGGAGACGTTTAATCAGAAAATCCTATTCCAAGGCCCTATATCCTATGCTTGTTTGTGTACTTCTGAAAAATAAAATTATTTCTAATCAATTTTAAATAATCAGCGTTACTTTTAATGGCTTTGTTTACTCAAGAGATTTGGTCGTGAAACTAATTATGTTATAAATTAGAAAAATAAAGAAATTAATATAAACATAAAGCTAAGTTCTAATCTTCAATTCTCAAAAGATGATAAGCTTTTCAAAATGCAACTTTCAATTCAACTTTGCAATTTCAATAAGATGCAATCTTTCCATATGTATCAATATCAATACTAAACAACCAAAAGAGAAAATACCAAAATGCAAAATGTAATTTTTTGTATTTTCAATATAAAGAAATGAAAATGCAAGGACTGAATAGAATCTTGATATATAGACCCTAATGCAAGCAAAGAGACAATTCAAGAAGGATACCAAGAAGCAAATACTCATACCAAGATGCTAGGACAACCAATGAAAAAGATGATGAGAAAGAAAAACCGCCCAAAAATTCAACCATAAAAAGGTTTCCTATCACTCTATAGGCACTCAACAATTAGGACAGAGACCCAAGAAGACTCAACAACCATCAAAACTCACCCAACAAACACCAAACTCAACAAGTAAGAAAAAAGGGTTGATGTACGTGAATGTTTAAGAAAAAATTGTGTATGTGTGCGCCCTATAGAAGGACAGCTCGCGTATGTATGTGTATGCCAAGGGAAAACCGACGTATATGTATTAAAACACTTCCATGGTAAGGATAAGACCAAGAAACTTAGATTCAAAGTAAAAATAAGTTGTCAATCAATCATGCGACAAGGAAACTCAAGTTAACAGAGAGCAATCGACGAAGAAAATCACTCCAAAAGTAGAAGATTCCATCTCCAGTATGGTTGCCAATTTTGTTATGAGGAAAATAATTCTATGGCATGGGGTAAACCACAACAGACGGAATGAATGCAGAAGTCAACTCTAATCCCAAGTATGCTATGTAAATGAAAATTCTAACAAGACAAGATAAAGAGCCTACCTCATCTGGACGTTCGATGAAGACCACCATTGAGCACTCGACTCAAAGCTTTATACCTGCAACTTGTCCTCAACAACCAAGATACACAAGAATATGGTGATAATATATAATGTTAGCACATACAAAAGCATAATCCATTAACATTCATAAAAAAAATACACGCATGGAATAATAATTCAAATATTTGCAGGATATCAATTGGACAAGAAAAGAGTATTTCTATTAAAAAAGGATCAACAGAAGTGTATGAATGACAAAATTTTGTTTCGGCACGTCTCAGAACCGAGAAACTAAGTCCCTTCCAGCTGGGACTCCACCACTTTAATCCTCCACCAAAGGCAAGATCATATAAGAGAGACAATTAGGTTCTCCATCAAAGAGGGAAGAGCTTGGGGGATGAACAATGTATTCATACTTTAAAGGACAAAGGGATGCAGACTCAATGTGAAGTGAAAATTTCTCCAAAGTATTTTTTCTCTCAAAATTTGAATTCTCTCCTCTTCCACGATTTGGATATGGCCCAATTTATAGCCTTCAAATGGAACTGAAGGACTGAGTCAGAACGTTTCCAGTATATGGAAGGTCAAGGATCATGGATCTCATGACCTGACATGGAAACCCAACACATTTTTTAATTTTGAGCACCAAACTCTATGTACATAGGTTGTAGTGGTACAACCTAGGTATACACATGATGTCTAACTTCTAGGGTGTGTATATGTGGAAAATACGATTTTTTGGCTCTGGGAAGTGAAAAAGGGGACTTGAAGACTGCATAGGGAAATGGAAAAGGCCTTATGAGTAAGTTGCATGGGGTGAGGCAAAACTTTCTATAACATGTACGCCCTTGTAGTTCCCAAGTATAGCTAGACTTCTTAGGGTCATTCCAAGAGGGTATACATCCTTGAATTTCTCTTGGAAAAAACACCTTGAACAACAATAGACCTTACAAAATTTAATCTTGGATAAACGATTTGACTTGAAATTCCCTAGGGGTGTACGCCCTATTATTTCCTAGGGTTTTGCAAACCAAAAAAAGAATACCTTGGAGGGTGTATGCCCTTGTAATTATCCAAGGAAACTTGTGCATAATAATCTCCTTCAAAACAAGCAAATGAAAAATACCTTGGGGAGGGTGTATGCCCTTATACTTCTCCCAAGGGTTTGACAAGTGATGAATTATAGAATTTAAATCAAGATAACTAGACAATAAATGTAGATTTCTCTTTCCAAATTCATAAATATCATTGAACAAACCCTTATCTCCAAGATTTAGACCATCCACATGCAAGAGAAAGAGATTCCAAGCCTAACATGTCACTTTTCCACCAATAGCCTAGAAAAACCAAGACAAGTGCAAATAGAGAGAGAGAGAATGCTCATAGCTAGTGAAAACTTCAGTCCAATAGTCTCTCACAATGGAGAGTTATGTCTTATGTGAAAATGAAATGAGGTGATCTCAATTTATATCATCCTCCTAAACATAATTTGTCCACAATTGTCCACAATATTAGGGTAAAACAAAAAACAAGGGGATAAATACCCTTGTCTTGCCCATTTACAATAATTTAACACCATTTTACACATTGAAAACCCTAAAACAAAGGTGGTGTCATCCCTTGAAGGAGGACGTTTTGGAAAATTGAGCAAGTCGTTGGAGTTGGGATGCAAAGTAGGGCTTCCATAGGCCATGTGGCAATCATTCGAAGCCTCTCCACCTCAAAATGCCATGTGTCATGCTCTGATTCATCATCAACCACCATATGCCCCTCAAATGTGACGTCAAGCCCATAGGGAGTGACATTTTTCCCCTTCTAGGAAATTCGTTTGGCATGCAAAGGGTGGGATATGTCTATCCAATTGTCTCCTAGGCCTCCGAAAGCATCTCTCTGTCACCTGGCATGTGGGCCTATGCCATTCATCATGTGGGTTGCTTTCCCTAATGCAAGCCCAAGATGGGCTTATTCTTCCAAAATGGCCACCAACATGTACTTGTAAGACAAATGGGCATGCCCTCCAAGGATTTAAATTCAAATCATCATGATGAGTGAATCAAGTCAATAAAATAACCATCAAAGCATGTATACCAGGACTACATCATACAAACATGTTCTTAAGAAACTAGACGTTTTTCCAAGTTTGGTTGTGGGAGGATTGGCATGGTACTCTTTTCAATGGATCAAAACCCTTAAGTCTAGGAACAACCCTATATGATTCATGTGAATGAAGTGGAATAGATGGGTAAGTACTCAATGGGCATGGGGTTCATGATATGCAAGGGTCCATAGTATCTCATTTATGGGTGCCTTTGTGGAGGGTGTGTCACACCTTCGTCCATAATGAATTTTTTCCAAGCCCATGAATTGCCTTTTATCTTTCTTTCTTTGTATTTTCTTACAATATAGCATAGGCTGAGTTGGAGGCCACTACCCTGGATTGGTGACTAGATATCGACAAAGTCACACACAAGTACTTTCACAAAAATGATAAGTCTGGCTCGTGATGAGTCCACCTTTACCTCAGCCATGCAACTGAGAGTCATTACCCTAGTGTGGTGTCCAGAAATGGTAATTTCATACCATTAGATACCCATAGTCGTGATAGGTTGGCTCATGATAAGACCCCTTATCCTCAACCGATCCTTTAGGAGTTTTTATTTATTCTTTTCATGGGGTCCTTAATTTCTTGCGGAGAATATTTTCATTACTTTCTCAGGATCCCCTTGGCAAAGCATTTGGAAGGTTATTTTATTAGGCTTTTATCTTTTTCCAGCAAACTCCCCTCTGGGCCTTTAGCCCCTTCTACCCATGAAATGAGGAATGGTCCCTTCTAGGGTTAGTCTATCCCAAAATCCCAAGATATGGTTTCATGAGGGGAAAGAGTGATGGAAGGTGGTAAGTCTGGGCGGGAGTGGAACGATGAATCATCAAAGGAATCTCCCAGAAACACCCCATCCTAAGGGTGACCATCTACTTGAGTGAAAAAGTAAACCACTAGCATTTAAACAAGGTAAAAGGCATGGTTTCCAAAGAAAATGTCTCATAATAAAAAATAACCTTTGATAAACAAGCTTGAATGTTGCAAATATTAAAATGATACCCACCATAATACCTGACTTGTACCATATGGAGCAAGAGCCAAGTGACCTATGGTGGCAAGATGGTGTGGAAAATGACCAAGTGTTGAGTGACTATGGTGGCGATGTGGGTCTCTAGCTGTGTAAAAAAGGATATTGTTGGTCATGTTCTCTCTTGGAACTCCATATCTACAACCTGAGGGCCTCGAGACGTAATCTCCTTAGTTGTCCACAAAATGGGGATAACATCTGGCTCCTACTTGGGGACATGTGCTCGTCGTAGAGTGCATGAGAACAGCAACATCTCCTAGTAGACCTGCGCCTGGAAGGAGACATCAAACTGTCAAGTGCAGGATGGCCTACTCATCCTTGATCTCATATGGTCATAATCAAAACCCACTAAGCTAGAAAAATAAAATGTTGACAAAATTTCCAACTAAGTATGCATATATGATGATGAAATCAATAATGCAAGTAGAGAAAAATTAAAATGCAATGCAACTAAACTAATATGAGAAAACAAAATGTGAGATGCAAGAAATCAATATGACTTACCTATTTACCTGTGGTCCTGGGACCCTAAAGATCAAGTCCCGAAGGTGTTAGGTGAAATCGTACAACCATTGCAACCACCTGATCATCGGACGAAAAAAATTCCCCTTGTTCCTAATCATGTGAAACAACAAAGATAAGTTCAACACATAGTAATCATGAGCATAAATAGGCATATAATCAATCAAGAAATAAAACTCATGGAGATGGGTGGGAGGGAAGAAATATTGCTGCAAAGAGAAACCACAATCTTGATCATCTTGGAACTCCCACCTGCAAGCATATCCACAAGCCCGATCTATCCATCTTTGGAGTGGACTAGCATTTGTAGATGGTAGCTCATATTCATCCTCATCAACACAATCATTGCTTCTTGAATACTTAGAAGATTTGAGATAACTCAAGAAGACCCCATGCTTCACCCGAGGGGAGGAAATGAGGTATGGGACGAGCTCAGGTCTAGAAGAAGAAAAAACACTGCCTCTTCATCTGTGAATCCTCGTGAGAATCCCCAAGATGAAAAAACTTTTGCTTCATCGAGTGAACCTTTGATTTCCCCAGGATGGTTGTGTCTTGGTACTCTTCCAAAATCAAGGGCGAAGATGTCTGAAAATCCTCATAGAACAAATATGCATCCCCAAAAGGATATCCATCACCCTGAGGATGTTGTGAGAAGTCATTCTCAAATGGATCTAGCAAATCTGTGATCATGTCACCATCACCATCCCAAACATTTGAGTCATATATGCACGTATACCATTCCTTTGTTTGAGGGCTACCATCAACATCATAAGTGGGATCTCCACAAAGGTGAAAAGGCCCATGTCCCATCCACGTTTTTCAATCTGTATGAAAGTGCCAATATGTTGATAATCTGTATCTAAGGGCTCTTCTAGTGCTCCTTAACTTCCAGGATCATGGAACAGGTTATCATCAAGATCCTTTAAAGGGTCATAACTCATAGTGTTTGCCTCTTGATGTCTAGGAGGAATAGCGACTTGGATGTCTTCATTTGGGTCATTAAGTGAAAGCACTTCATATTCATTAAATGCCTCCTGAGAATATTCAACGTGATAAGCTTCATCAAGATCTTCTTGGAAGCTTTCTTCATAAGCATGTTCTTCAAGCATCTCTTTTACTTGATTCATCAACTCTTCAACGACTTCACTAGCATATTTTTCCCTTTCCATATGCAAAATTTCCTTCCATAAATTATAGGAAGTCTGATTATTCAGTTTCTATCTGTTGTTGCTCTCATGACAAAAGCTCTTGGCTTGCATGGTTTCCTCTGATGACTTTGCCCCTCCATCCATTTTTTGCCAAGCCTCATTCACTTATGTGCCACTCACTCCCATGTCCATTCATCCCATTCACCTCATCATTCGCCCGTCAATCTTCGTTGAATAAAACAAAGTTAGATAACCTAGGATAGATAATTAAATAAAATATTGATTAGTTTAATAACTAATTAAATTAATAATTTAAATAATTAGTAATTAGGTTAGTATATTTAGATTAATAATTAGGTTAGTGTAATAATAATAATGTTAATAATAAATTAAAAAAAAATGTTAATAAATAATTATTTATAATAAATAATTAATTAATTCTGAATAAGTAATTAATAATTATTAAAATATTATAAAAGTTAAAAATTAAAAATAATTAAAATGAAAACAAAAAACAAAACATTAAAAATAATTATTATTAAAAACAAAACATTATTAAAACAAATAAAAAATTAAAATGAATAAAAACAAAATAACAATAAAATATAACAAGATAAAACAAACTTTATAAAAAATAAAACAATAAAATAATAATTAAAACGTAAAACAAATATTAAAATTAAAACAAATAAAAATTAAACGTAAAAACAAAACAAAAAATATGATAAAACAAAACATTATAAATAAAACATGTAACAACAAAAAAATTAAACAAAAATGAAATAAAAAATAAATACTATATAATAAAAAAAATAACATTTAAAGTTACCTCTCGTATGCACACATCCCAATAACAAATAAAATCAATTGACATATTATTATTTCGGACCCCCCTTGCCATACGAACTTTAACGAGAAGGGGGGGGGGGGGG